>CM035425.1:111263456-111290956 GCA_020310875.1 Ceratopteris richardii | reverse complement strand
TGACTCTGTAGATAATGGCCACCTAATACATGGTAGGCCCATAATGTGAGTGAGTAAAATACCCTAACTACTGGTGATGGGTGGAGGTGGGTGTAGTATGTGGTACATCGGTGCTGGTCTGAGTGCCTCCCGAAGGAAGACAACCCAGGTGGTGGTGGTACGCCTCTGCTCCATCATGTGGTCATAGGCTGTCCTGATGCGTGAGATATCCTCCCCATAAAGTTGTGGTCGATGATATCCAACCATGCGTGGTCGACGTCGTGCTCTCTGTGTTTCTGCCTGGTGGAGCGTAAGCCCTCTAGATGGACCTCTTTGGTGTAACTGAGCTTGCTGAAAGAACTGAGTAATGGTGTGCTGGATACTCCTCCGTGTCTGATGTGTCGGCTGTAGTGACTGCTCTCACCTCTCATATGCCGCTATGAGGAAGCGTCCCAACCGCCGCTGGTCTCCCATAGTCATGCACAACTGGAGAGACTCCTCTATCTGGAATTGTGCCCCTTTGATGTCTTCTGAGTTATTCCATAAAGTCTGAGTACAGTAATATTGAAAACACTGAACAAGCAACCGAAGCCTTAAGCATACTTAGAAGCACCTTGCGTGCAGTCACACGGTTAGGTTAGCGTGATTCTTTTTAGATGAACATCAGCCTACCTTCACACCCCTCTACGACAACTTTGGACAAATGTCGGAAAGATTTCAACCTTTCCGTTGATGACCAAAGAAAATGAAAACAACTTTATTGGTGATCTCAAACCTTTTATATCACTGTTGATCAGTTGTTTTGGATTGATGTAACTACTTTTGAAGTGTTTTACAGGTACAAGAAATGACGAAGAACATATGTTCATATTAGGGTTTCCCCTAATTTCACATTTAATGAGTATTTTATATTTATACATGCAAGATTCATGGGTATTCAACCCTAGGATTTCATAAGTTCATATGATTTTATGTCAGTAGGGTTAATCCAAAGGATCTTAAATGATTCCAATGGGTTAATCCTAGTGTTTATTTAAGTGTTAATGGGCTAATGATAGGGTTCAGAAGGTTTTAAAGGGTTTCAATGGGGTTCTGATGGGTTTCAAGTAGGTTTTCTAGGGTTTTACTACATTTAAAGGGTTAAAATAGATGTTATTTAAAACCATTAATATATAAATTACATATTTAGGTATTTAAGAATTAAACTATGCTCTTATTAATTATTTTAAGCATATGAGTGCATTTAAATACTAAGGTTCTAATTAATTAAACCCTTAAACTAAGCTTAAATTAAATGATTTATTTAAATAAGAAATGTAGGCTAATTAGATTAAAATGATCAATTAAATGGATAAATAACTAGTGGTCTATATGAGTGCTAAGGAAAAAGAATGGTTTAAAGAAGATGTGTAACTAAAGTGATTTAAAGAGTGGTTGGAATAGATGATGCAATTAAAGGAAGTTAAAGAGAAACTTTAAATGAATGGTATATATGAATATGGTTAAAAGAATGGAACAAGTGTGTTGTGTGATTAAGGCTAATTTAAAGTATGGTGGACAAGTATGGGTAAAAGAGTGGAGGAAAAATTAAAGTAGAATAAAAAAAGAGTGATACAAAAGGTCTAAGTGTATGTATATATATGTGTGTGTTTAGTGAGTGTTTCCTAATGTTTTTTTTACAGGTAGATTTTCTTCTTCTTTTGCTTCATTTCCTTCACCTTCATGTCTGTGCATCTAATCGTGGGAGAGAGAGTTCGTTCACGCAGATAGAGAGAATTAGAGAGAGTTTGACTTTGTTCTCCAATTCCTGAGGTGGTTCTGATATCTAAGGAAGAAGATCATTTTTCCTCTTCCATCTCTGGCAGGCGACAGCCACGTAGGGCTCTGTCCATGGGAGATGGCGATCTAGTTTGGCATGCACTCAGAGGAGATTCTGACTGACGGCGGTGGTCTAGATTCAGGAAATTCTGTGAACTGGAGAGAGTTAGGACTCTTAACTTAGGAGACTCCTGGCGGCGCTGTAGCACGCATATAGAGACAAAGATGTATGGCTGAGGCTCGGGCGACGCTGCTACTGGCGCAGGAGAGAGATTTAGTAGAGATGCGCTGCGTGGGCTATTCCTCACGTGGAGGGAGAGATCTTTGTGGGGCTGTCAGAGAGCGGGGGAAATGGCGCTGTTATGCCATGGTAGATACTAGAGAGGTCGACCCCGGCAGATTATGGCGGCGCCTGGACACGAATGCTGATGGCGCAGTCGGAGTGTCAGAAAGAGAGAGAGAGAGAGAGAGAGAGAGAGAGAGAGAGAGAGAGAGAGAGAGAGAGAGAGAGAGAGAGAGAGAGAGAGAGAGAGAGAGAGAGAGAGAGAGAGAGAGAGAGAGAGAGAGAAGAGATTCTCTCCCTCCCTCCACGGCGCTTCGCGCGGCAGCGCGCAAAGAGAGAGAGAGAGAGAGAGAGAGAGAGAGAGAGAGAGAGAGAGAGAGAGAGAGAGAGAGAGAGAGAGAGAGAGAGAGAGAGAGAGAGAGAGAGAGAGAGAGAGATACAGGGATCGGATTTCAGAAAGAGAGATTGGATTACAGAAAGATCTAAGAAAGGAGGAACGAAAGAGAAAGAGAAAGAGAGGAAGAGAGAGAGAAAGAGAGGAGAGAGTTAAATTAATAAGTTAATTAATTAAGTAATTTAATTATTTCATTGCATGGTCATTTTTTTGGAGTAATGATTTAAGTTTATACATATATTTAGAGAGCATGAATGAATTAATTTGCCTAGTTAGTTCATTGAGAATACATGAAGCATGTGTATGTATTAATTTAGCATATTCATGTTTAGGTTTGTGAATGTATCTACATATAAGAGTGGATGGTTTGATGTGCTATAATGCATAAAAGTATGTTTCCATATATAGTAAGTACATATGCATGGTAGTGTATGATTATGGGTATATTTGAGCATGCATTAGCATATGCTAGCATGTGTGTGTGTAGATGTAAGTACATGGGTTAATTTAAGCATAAGCATAAACATGTATGTTAACATGAGAGTTGATGAATATTCATATGCGCATATATGTATATGAGAAAGTATATTTGTATGAGCATATGAGTATGTGTATATGCATGGAAGAGTGTGTGTATGGATAGTATGCATGTATGTGCATATGTATGGAAATAAATGAATGCATGTGTGTTAGTATGTATGTCTATTAGCATATATTAGCATGACTAAAAGCATGCATGTAAAGTGCATTAGTATGTATGAAATATGTGTGCAAATGAATATGTTTACATGAGTATGAATGTATGCATTAGATAGGAATGATTTAATGAATGTCTTTCATGTTTCTCAATAATTTCTATGAAGACCTTACCATCACGGTAAAAGGCCTTCCTCCCCTCTCGACGTGCTTGGAGTATCTGTGGCATGCAAGCGCGTCGGTGTGCCACCTGCATACGCGTGAGGTCCTCGTCCATGTAGAGGGCGCCGCCGGGTAGTCCACGTAGTACTGATCGACGTCTAAAAAAGGCGGTCCATGCCTCCTCGGAACTCATCCTAAGGATGAGTGCTCGCAAACGCGATGTATCCCTCCTTACCCTCCATGCGCCTGTGTAGGGCATGCTCTCATATCCAAGTCGACGGCAAATGTTAGTGGAGTCTGCCTCCGGTGATGCCCCTTCGGGTAGGCCTGTAATCCGAATGTGAAGTCTTCGAGTGTGTCGAAGCCTCTCCTCCTCAAGTGTATCTTGGACTCGTGTGAGCTCTTCTTTCTGCACATGTTCCCTAACTTCCTTCTTAACCCTTTTGTGTACTACTTCCACCCACCACTCTCGAGTAGATTCTACCTCCGTTTTGATTTCCTTCTTTATTTCTTCTTTGAGTATCTCCACATTGGAGATCTCCCCCTCTTCTTTCATGTGCTCATAAGCTATCCTCCAATTGTCTCTTTCTTCTGTGAGAGTCTTCACTTGTTCTTCGAGTCCTTTGACTTTATCCATTACTTGTTCTTCGAGTGCTTTCAACTTTTCCATCATCTTTCATATCTCCATATTGAGGTTGCGGTGTGCTTCCTTTTTGGAATCTTTGAGAGAGAGAGAGAGAGAGATGCTCTGAGCGTCTAGATTGATAGGGGTGCACTGCTGACGTCTCCGTATCTCCATGTCATGGCGTGCGTGAATCGCGTGAATCTCTCTCTAATGTGGACGGGCTCTCCGGACTGGGGTCTCGGTCATCGACGCTGTCGTCTAAGCTACTCTCCTCTGTGTAATGTGACACCCCGCATCGAGCTGGGTCCTCGAGTGACTTTGGGTCTGAAAAAATCTGTAATAGAAGTCTGAGGGGGGGGCCAGGTGTATCTCCATCTGCTGCTAGAGGAGTGATGCACGGCGGTGCTGGAGCTCTACTAGCAAACGACCTAGAGGGCGCTGGTCCTCTGTTCCCAATAAAGCTCTGATCTCTCTAGCCCCCCTGAAGAGCTGTGGGTAGCGGTCTCAGATGTCCTCATACGTCTGGCATCTACATGTGTAGTGCTCCTCGTCCTCCACCTCCTCTCTACATATCCTGCATAATCTCTCATCCCTCGAGGTATGTGTGGCTCGCCCAACCTCAATCTCGAGCTGGTGTGATGATACTCTGAGCTTCCCAATGGCCACTCTCTCAGTTGGTGCCATATATGTATCCATGTATCGTGGTCTCTGAATGAAACCATCCGCTGTCACAGTCAGGAAGTGCTCTCTGTAGTGTTGCCTCTTTGTGGGAAGAGGCTCCCGTCTTGCTATCCATGTCTCCCTGACGTGTATCTGTAGTAGGTCCTGACGGATGATCCTATTCCTCTCCGAATGAGAGAGGGTAATGTGGGGGGAAGAGAGGTCATACTGAAAAGGGGGAGATCCGTAATGCTCATGCCATGGTCAGCTAACCATCGGTAAGTCTGTGCATACCATATTGTGGATCGGTAAGTCATGTGGAACGGAGGGCTTGCTGCGTAGCAAGCGTGAGATCATGGTGACCTGGGGCCTCTCAATCCGCGCCCACATCGCGTCTGTGATCCCTGGTGCCCATACTGCCGCTGCGTACATCAATGCAGGTGTCACTAGAGTGTCAAAGAGCCACCCCTTAGTCCGGGGCTCCTGAAAATGTGTCTGAAAGCGGCGTCTCTCCAATCCTCCAAGTGCCGCATAGCCTCGTGTCAGTCTATCTCTCGCGGCGTGTGCCATGGAGAATACCCCTGTGCTGCCCGAGAAGGTGACACCTAGGTAGACGTAGGAGTCCACTACCTCTATTTGTCCACCTGCTGCCATGAACGAGGCACGATGGCGTACTGTCCTGGAGGTATGGAAGATCATGACCTTGGTCTTGCCAAGGTTCACTGTGAGTCCTCTCTCCATGCAAAAAGAATCGAGCGCCTGGAAATGTGACTGCAACCCCTCCTGTGACTCTGAAAGCAGGACAATGTCATCAGCATATAATAGGATGTGTACTGGCGTATCTCCGAGGTCTCCTCCTCGCCCTCCTGCTCGCTGTATATACTTCGTGATCTCGTCGATGTAGAGACCGAAGAGAGTGGGTGAGAGAGGGCAACCTTGTTTCACACCATTGGTGCTAACAAGGCTGTCTGATAGACTACTAGGGCAGCGTACCCTACCTGTGACTCGTGCATACAAAGCGTGAAGAGTGCCTCTAGTAGCATCGGTGGTGCAGCAAGCTCTGGCCTTACGATATCATGGGGTACCAAGGGTTTGCTGCGGATGAGTCTGGCAATCATGAGAACTTGTGGTCTCTCCACCGCTGTCCATGCTGATGCTGATAACCTTGGCCCCCATATGGCTGCTCCATACATAAGTGCTGGGTTGACCAAAGTGTCAAAGAGTCACCCCTTTGTGCGGGGCTCCTTAAAGTGGACTTGGTGGCATTGTCTCTCCATCAAAGCTAATGTTGTATATCCTCGTGTGATGTGATCTCGAGCTGCCTAAGACATGGAGAATGCCCTCGAGGTTGCTATGAAAGTCACGTCCAGGTATACATATGAGCTGGCTACCTCGGTGGATCCTCCTGTTGCTGTGAAAGAACTCTACCTCCTCACGTGCGCTGATGTATGAAAGATTCATTGATAGCCCTCTATGTGTGAAAGATGGATCCGCCTGAGCTGGCTACCTCGATGGATCCGTCTGTTGCTGTGAAAGAACTCTGCCTCCTCACTGTTGATGTATGAAAGATCAGAACTTTGGTTTTACCAAGATTCATTGAAAGCCCTCTATGTGTGCAGAAGTCGTTTAGACCGTGTAAATGATGTTGTAGAGCCTCTCTAGACTCTGAAACCAAGACAATATCATCAGCATATAAAAGAATATGGACCATGGTCCCTCAATGCCATCCCCTCCCTGCTGCTGTATGAAGTCCACTATCTCATCAATGTATAGCCCAAAAAGTGTGGGCGAGAGTGGGCACCCTTGCTTCACCCCGATGGTGCTAGCAAGTGAATCTAATAGGCCTCTTGGCATCTCACTCTACTTGATACTCTCTCATATAGGGAGTAGATCCCCCATAACATTTCCTCTGGATCCCCGATGTCGAGTACGCGTCTGAAGAGTCTCTCCCTGGGGACTATGTCAAAGGCTTTGGGAAAGTCCACAAAGAAGAAATATAGTCTCCGTTTCCTCACTCGAGCCTGGTCGATCAGACATCTCAAAGTGAAGATGTGGTCTATGGTAGAGAAATCTCATTTGAATCCTGCCTGTCATGGTGCTCTGGTACCCTTCCCCTCGGGAGGGTGCTCAGTTCTGTCTTTAGTACTTCCCCATATAGCTTGGCCAGTGTGGGGCCAATCATGATCGTCCAGTATGTAGCCGGATCCATAACATCGCCTGACTTATGTATGGGCACTATGGTGTGCTCGGTCCATGAGTCAGGGAACCCCTCAGCCAGTGCTCGGTTGAAGAGGTGGGCGATGAGTTGTGCTAGAATTGTGCACCGGTAGATGAGATGCTCTGCCTGTAGGCCAAAGTGGTCACCAGCTCTGCCATGCTGTAGGTGAGTGATCGCACGGCTCACCATCCTGGGTGTAAAGAAATGAGAGGTGGTAGGGCGTGAGCTGTGTGGCCCAGGGCTAGGTGGCTGTCTAGAATCTGGTATAGACTCTGTGCACATCTGTACCATGTGTCGGGCTCTCGAATGGGTGTTTGCGGTCTCCTCTCTCTGAATTGTCGCCATGCCACTGCACTATCTCGGCTCACGAGAAAGTGATAGATGTCCCAATACTGTCTCTCCTCCCATTCCTGCCTCTTTCGACGTGTGAGGCACTGCATGCGGTGTTGCGCATGTGTGTGTGTAATCTCCCTGGTATGGTCTGCTGCTCGTAGCTGCTTTTGTAGCATCCGACACTCATCATCATGCCATCAGTTTTGGGGCATGGACCCTCTACGTGGTGGGTGTGTGTGTGTGTGTGTGGTGGGGGAAACTGTGTAGAGCTGAGTCATGTAGGATGGGGGTGATCTATGAGGTGAGTGTGTCCAAAGGTGAGAGTGGATCTAGTGAGAGTAGGCAGGTGTGTAAATGGTGTATGTAGACATGTGAGAGCTCGCATGTGAAGTGTATCATGGTATGTGGCACAGTAGATGGGAGAGGGTATAGTGGAAGGGGATAAAAGTGTGATGAGCTCCGAATGGATGTCTACCAATACCAAGTGAAATGATAAGCGATGCCCCCAGAGAGGGAACCTAAGATGTAGTCCACTGTGCTCTCGCTGCCTCCATGTGGAAAGCATGTCAATCCGCCCGATCTCAGCCATCTGTGCATCTTGTTGTAAATAACGAGATGGTGTCGACTTCAGAGCTCGAGTCTGTGTGTGCCATAGCTTGTGTCCTGGCCCATGTCCCTTGACATTCAGCTGGTCCTTGTCTGCTCTGGTCCTCATGATCAGTGATTGTTCCGGTCCTTGTCTGCTCTGGTCCTTGTCTGCTCTGGTCCTCTGCTCCTCATGATCAGTGATTGTTCCATATCATATGACTCACACTAGCGTGACTGTGTGTGGCCATTGAAGTCCCCCATAAGGAAGACATCACCCAGAGTGCTATAGTGTAGTATCTCCTCTGAGAGTGCAGTGTAGGGTGAGTCACTGTCTCTGGGCGGCTCCTCCCAATCATGTCCAGAGTATCGGTGTGTGCCATAGCTTGTGTCTTGGCCCATGTCCCTTGACATTCAGCTGGTCCTTGTCTGCTCTGGTCCTCTGCTCCTCATGATCAGTGATTGTTCCATATCATATGACTCACACTGGCGTGACTGTGTGTGGCCATTGAAGTCCCCCATAAGGAAGACCTCACCCAGAGTGCTATAGTGTAGTATCTCCTCTGAGAGTGTAGTGTAGGGTGAGTCACTGTCTCTGGGCGGCTCCTCCCAATCATGTCCAGAGTATCGGGATCTTGTGGTGGGAAGTAGCAAATGGCTATGTAGATCCACCTCTCTGCTGCTATCTCCAAGAGTACCCACATGTATCGTGCCTCCTCGTCTCAGCTGCTGATGTGGATTCAACCCTGTAGCTCATGTCTGAATATGATGGTGACACCCCCTGATCCTCGTGCTCTACTCTGTCGTGTCATGGTCTTGAATGTGGATGCCCACCGGAAACCTGCTATATGAGGGAGCCCTCTCTCTGGGCTCTCGTGCGTCTCTATGATGCAAGCAAAGTCGTGTGTATCCAAGATCTCCTCGAGTATGTCTCGTCATGTCCAAAGTGCTCTGTTGCAGTCCCATACTGCTCCTCTGAGTGGTGCCCCTCATGGTGATGTCTCATAGGCCGCATGGCCCTATTTGACAGGGCGTCCGTATACGAAGACCTTACCATCACAGTAAAAGACCTTCCTCCACTCTCGGTGCGCCTGGAGTATTTGTGGCATGCAAGCATGTTGGCGTGCTACCTGCATCCTCGTGAGGTCCTCGTCCATGTAAAGGCTGCCACAGATTAGGCCACATAGTACTGATCGACGTCTAAAAATAGGAGGTTTGTGTCTTCTCAGAGCTCATATGAAGGATGAGTGCTCGCGAACAGGATGTATCCCTTCCAGCCCTCCATGCGCTAGTGAAGGGCATGCTCTTGTATCCAAGTCGATGGAAGATGTCGGTGGAGTCTTCCTCCGGTGATGTTCCCTATGGGAGGCCCGTAATCTGAACGTGGAGTCTTCGGATGTGTTGAAGTGTCTCCTCCTCCAGTGTATCTTGAACTCATTTGAGCTCTTCCTTCTTCATGTCGTCATTGACTACCTTCTTAATCCTTTCGTGGACTACTAGCTAGGACTCTCTAGTGGATTCTACCTCCGTTTTGATTTCCTTCTTTTTTTCTTCTTTGAGTGTCTCTACATTGGAGATTTCCCCCTCTTCTTTGAGGTGCTCGTAGGCTGTCCTCCAAGTGTCTCGCTCTTCTCTTAGGGTCTTTACTTGTTCTTCGAGTCCTTTGAATTTAACCATCATTTTTCGTACCTCAACATTTACTTGTTCTTCAAGTCCTTCGAATTTATCAATCATTTTTCATATCTCCATGTTGAGGGTGTGGTACGCTTCCTTTTTGGCCTCTTTTATGACTTTAGAGATAAGTTATTCCACTTCCCTCCGGTCCATGGGAGCCATACCAGTTCTCAGGTGGGAAGAGAGAGAGAGAGAGAGAGAGAGAGAGAGAGAGAGAGAGAGAGAGAGAGAGGGAGGGAGGGAGGGAGGGAGGGAGGGAGGGAGGGGGGGGAGAGAGAGAGAGAGAGAGAGAGAGAGAGAGAGAGAGAGAGAGAACCATGTACAACTTTAGTAACCCCTGCACAGAAATAAAATGGAAACACAAAACTGTGTAGGATGAACATGGAAACAACCATAGGATAGTGTACCCGGTGACGGAGAGGTAGTGGTTTTGTCTCATAGGCCAAAATTGTTGGAGATAGATGTCTGCGGAAGCACGCGAACAACACAAGGAAGAAGAAGAAGCTTAGAGCACAACACACAATACTCAATGTATTACTAGAGAATGTACAAAGATAAGTAGCCCATTAGGGCAATAGGCGTATATACAAGCCGGGGGAAAAAAACCTCCTAAAGAGGGAAAAAAGTGCCCGGCGGTCCTAGTGTGTTCACACACATTACTACCTAAATATATTGTTCCCCCCTGGGAGTGATGCGGTGAACAAGGAGCTTGCACTCATGTATAAGGAAGTGCCAAGCTATGTGGAAATCACTCCACAAAAGGAAGTAAGCCCAAAGCTTTGCGGAAAGCTTCAAACTTCTCCCTAGGCAGAGCCTGCGTGAAAAGGTCTTCAATGTTGTCCTGCGCGGGCACATATGCCAAGCTGATCTCCCCAACAGAGAACCTCTCCCTGACATAGTGATAATGCACCTCAATGTGCTTAGTGCGAGCATGGAACACAGGGTTCCTCGCAACTGCGAATGCGCTCTGACTGTCAGTGAAGATGGTGGTGGCAGAAGACTGGCCAACACCCAAATCAGCCATAAGGGGTATGAGCCACACACACTCAACAGTCGCTGTGAAAGCTTCCCTATACTCAGCCTCACAACTGGAAGTGGCCACAGTAGGCTGCTTCTTGCTCAACCAAGATATACATGAGCTACCAAGCATGAAGCAAAAACCACTGGTGGACACACGAGTGTCATAGCAACCAGCCCAATCTGAGTCAGAAAAAGCATGCAAATCTGGCGGTAGTGATCCCCCCTTGGGATAAAACAACCCAAGTAGCCGAGTACCACTCAAGTAGCGAAAGATTCGTTTAACTGCCTTCCAATGCGTGACTCCTGGGCAATGCATAAACCTGCTCATCTGTGAGACAGCAAACTGAATATCTGGCCGAGTAATGCATAAGTAAATCAAGCATCCAACAGCCTGCTGATAGAGAACAGCATCAAATGCATCTCCAGCATCATGAAGACTCAATCGTAAACGTGTCTCCATAGGAGTGGCAATAGACTTACAGTCTTCAAGGCCAAAATGCTGCAATAATGTGTCAATATATTTCGTTTGACACAAAGCCATTCCACCATCAACTTGCATAAACTGAATGCCCAAATAGTGATGCAAATGCCCCAAATCAGACATCTCAAATGAGGCATGCAAATCAGCCTTGAAATCAGCAATATGCTTCTCAATAGGACCAGTGAGCAGCATGTCTTCAACATAGACAACAATGATCAGAAGCACATCATTAGCACGCTTAACATATAAGGTGCTTTCAGTTGGACTGTTCTCAAAACCATGTGCAACCAGATATGCATGTATCTTCTCATACCAAGCACGTGGTGCTTGCGTTAAACCATATAATGCCTTCTTTAACCTGCACACCTGGTTTTCATTCCCTTTCTGCACAAAGCCACGGGGCTGAAAAACATACACTTCTTCATGCAAGTCACCATTCAGAAATGCTGTTTTAATGTCCAACTGATGTACATTCCAACCATGATTGGCTGCAAGTGCACAAATGCTCCGAACAGTAGTCATACGGCATGTAGGTGCAAAGGTCTCATCAAAATCAATGCCTCTTTCCTGCGCATAACCCTTTGCAACAAGCGTAGCCTTATACCTGTCAGCTGTACCATCAGGTTTACGCTTCAGCTTGTATACCCACTTAGTGCCAATGGCCTTCTTGCCAGGAGGCAAGTCACATAAAGACCATGTACCATTCTTCATTATAGCATCGTATTCAGATTGCATAACAGCCATCCAATTTTCTGAATTTTGTGCTTCATCAAAAGAAACAGGCTCATTCTCATCACAGAGACTAGACACAGCCATAGCATAGCAATCTGATGCAAAGGAGGCACTATGAGAGCCTGAACGAGTATGATATGACAAAGGTGCATCTAGTTTGTTGTCATGCAAGGTCTGCACCAGCCATTTTGGCATAGTTTTTGCCTGCTCAATATAGCACTCTCATAAACAAGTGTATCATGTAAATCTGCATCAGAAATGGAATGATCTGCATCATCATATGAAACCTGCAAAGGCTGAGAAGTTGCCTCATTAGGACAAGCACTAGACTATCCACCTGTAAAAAGAGGCATCAAAGTATCATACATGTCTTTGGAGCTAACAGATGTCTCCTTAGTACATGAAAGCAATGGCTGAATAGCATCTTCCACAAAGACATCAAGGCTAACCAGAATGCGTTTAGTATGTGGATGATACAGACGATAGCCTTTACTTTCAGAACTGTACCCAACAAAAATACATTTTACTGCCTTATCATCCAATTTTTTGCGATGTTGTTCAGACACTAGTGCATATGCCAAACAACCAAAAACACGTAGATGAGCAACAGATGGCTTTCGGTCATGCAAAGCCTCATATGGAGTGATAGACTGCAGTGCTTTAGTGGGACACCTGTTAAGTACATATGCTGCACACATGACAGCCTCAAGCCAGAAAGTATGTGGTAAAGCCTGACTCTTGACCATACACCTCGCCATTTCCATGAGTGACCTGTTCTTTCGTTCAGCAACTCCATTCTGTTGAGGTATATACGGCACTGTACACTGGTGTTTTATCCCACTTTTAGCCAGAAATGCATTAAAATCAAAAGACATATATTCCCTCCCTCGATCAGAACGGAGGGTGCCCATTTTACATGCTGATAGATTTTCAGCCAAAACCAGAAACTGTTTGAAGCACATGAACACTTCGGACTTTGCCTTCAATGGATATACCCATGCATGCCTAGAAAAATCATCGATGAAAGTCACGAAGTAAAGATAATTCCCAAAAGAAGGTGTCTGCATAGGACCACAGACATCACTATGTACAAGTTGCAATTTCTGAGTAGCCCGAATTGAACCATCTTTTGGAAAGGATGAATGCTGCATTTTGCCCAAAATATAGCCTTCACAAACATGTTTTCCAGGTGCCTCAAGTTTGGGCAACGAGGACACCATTTCAGATTTCTGCAGGCGTAGCAAACTAGCAAAATTCAGATGACCAAAGCGTGCATGCCAAAGCTTTGCATCTGACATAGCCTGAGAATCATTTATTGCACATGCAAAATCATTTACAGATCTTTCATAGTCTATGAGCTTATACAGCCCACGACATAAAATGCCAGAAGCAATAATCACATCGCCATTTGACAGACCATGAACAGCACACCTGTCATCAACAAATTTCACAACCAAGCCAATCTTGGCTAATGCAGAAACTGATAGCAGGTTCTTTTTTATCCCTGGAAAAAATAAAGCATCTGACAAAGTGAAAGAACTACCATCAGCAGTAGTCAAAATGATCTTACCAACTCCCATAACAGGATAAGAGGAGTTGTTGGCGCATGTAACAGTATTCCCTGTAGGGGCAGGCTCGAGTGAAGAGAAGAAACTGCGCTGTGAGGTAATATGTTTGGTTTCCCCACTGTCAAAATACCAAACATCTGAGTCTACGGCAGACATGCACTGATCATGAGAAGATGGGTCAAAACTGCAGACAGTAGTAAACGCCCATTCTTCTTCCTGCACAAGATTTGCAGACTCTGTTTTTGGTGTAGAGGCCTCTGCAACAACCATTCCAGCCTCTTTCTTCTTTGCCTCTTTAGCAGCCAGTTTTGGACAGTTCTTTATGATATGATCATTCCCTTTACAGTACTTACAAAACAATTTCTGCTTGTCTTATTTCTTCTCATCTTTATCTTCCTTCTTCGAATATGCAGAATTAGCAGATTTCTGCTTACTAGTTGAAGAGCTCCATTTTCCTTTGCCCTTCTGACTAGCCAGGAAATCTTGATCTGCAACTCGCATAATGGACCTGTTTTGCCTGGACTGATCTTCCTGCAACAGAACAGAGACTAACTCCTCAAATGATAAGGCATTTGGATTGCGTTTCATCATCAACCGAAGAGTAGAAGCAAAACTCTGATATGAATCAAGAAGTCCATTCAGAACAGTCTGCACAAGTGAGCTATCTGGTATAACCTCATCAGCAGAAATCAACTGTTCCTTCAAGTCTTTGATCTTTGTTAGGAAACTGTCCATAGAATCACCTTCATTCATGTGCTCACTCTCCAACTGTTTTCGGAGGTAAGCAACACGAGCCTCATTCCTAGCTTGGTACAATGTGGTAAGTGTATCCCAAGCATCCTTAGCTGTTCTGCAAGAGCGAATGTGAGGAATAATGGCACGTTTGACAGACAAAGCTATCAATGCATGTGCCTGGGCATCTCTTCCATCCCAACAAATCCGCTCTATAGTAGGTGCAGCAGAAACATAAGCACGCAGAAATAGAAGCACGAACAGGAATCTATAGAATATCATCTTTGACACCATCTTCATCAACTCTAGCACCTGTATTTGCAGTACCTGTAGTCAAAGGTTTAACAGGACTTCTTTCAACACCCTACACAATGTTCCACAATCCTTTTGCAACCAATACATGTCGCATCATATAAGCCCATAGTGGGTAGTTTGTACCATCCAACTTATCCTCAACACCCAACATACGGAATACATCACTGCTTTCAGCCATGGCCGGTGACTAAAATACCTTGATGCAGAAAAGTTACTGTATCTCAAAAAGTTGAACAAAACTGCCTCGACGAATTCTGCTAGACTTGTAGCAGACTTTGAGATGCTTATACTAGCGAACAGAAACTGGTATATACCTTTGGCACAAAAAGACGAAATAGCCTGCACAAGCGCTGCGATAATGCGTTCGGAGGCCAAAACAAGCTCAGATCGCAATTTCGGCACCACACGGCGAAGCTGTTTTGATCTCGGAAATACGCTGAGTATGCTCACCAAAATTCGTGCGATTCTGAGACTGCAAGCGGAGGAGTGTCGACGGCGCCCTAGATGAAGCGACGACCGCGATTTCGGCACCACACGGCGAAGCTGTTTTGATCTCGGAAATACGCTGAGTATGCTCACCAAAATTCGTTCGATTCTGAGACTGCAAACGGAGGAGTGTCGACGGCGCCCTAGATGAAGCGACGACCTGCTCTGATACCAATTGTTGGAGATAGATGTCTGCGGAAGCACGCGAACAGCACAAGGAAGAAGAAGAAGCTTGGAGCAAAACACAAAATACTCAATGTATTACTAGAGAATGTACAAAGATAAGTAGCCCATTAGGGCAATAGGCGTATATACAAGCCGGGGGAAAAAAACCTCCTAAAGAGGGAAAAAATGTGCCCCGGCGGTCCTAGTGTGTTCACACACATTACTACCTAAATATATCAACAAAAATTTGGCCTATGAGACAAAACCATGTACAACTGTAGTAACCCCTGTGTAAAAATAAAAATGGAAAAGTACTCGCTACACAAAACTGTGTAGGCTGAACATGGAAACAACCACAGGCTAGTGTACCGGGTGACGGAGAGGTAGTGAGGATATTGTAGTGGTGTGTGGGGAGATGTGGCTCTGACTCTTCAGATAATGGCCATCTAATACATGGGGGCCCGATGATGGGAGTGTATATGTATATCCTAGCTAAAGGTAACGGGTGGAGGTGGGTGGAGTATGTGGTACATGGGGGGTGGTCTGAGTGCCTCTTGAAGGAAGGCTACCCAAGTGGTGGTCGTGGTGCGCTTGTGCTCCATCATGTGGTCATAGACTATCCTGATGCGTGAGATATCCTCTTGGTATAGTCATGGTCTTCCGTACCCAGCTCTATGTGGTCGACGTCACACTCTCTATGCCACTGCGTGATGGAGCTTTAGCCCCATGCCTCTGGAAGGTGGGCTCGTATGATGTAGTCCATCTCGCTGAAAGAATTGAAGAACTGAGTAATGGTCCGCTGTGTACTCATCCGTAACTAATGCGTGGGTTGTAGCAACTGCTCTCGACGCTCATACGCTGCTCTGAGGAATCGTCCGAACAGCCACTGGTCTCCAATGGTCATGCACAATTGTAGTGACTCCTCTATATGGAATTGTGCTCGTAGATCTGAGGATGCTCGGCATTTGGTAACAAAGTGCACCTCACTCTCTATTTTTGTATGGATAATGGGCACCACCTCTCCTCTCTAGGTACTCCTCTAGTCAGACCCCTCTCGATCTGGAGCTTATGTGATGAAACTTGAAGCTTCCCAATGACGACTCAAAGGTAAGTATGTCTGTATGTATCGTGGAGTCTCAATAAAGCCCTGATATGAGATCTCTAGAAAATGCTCACGGTAGTAGAGCATTTTCGGTGGCAGTGTATCCCTGGGAATAATCCATGTCCTCTGTATATATGTATGCCATATCTCCAGGCGAATGACCTTGTTCCTCTTGTGGTGGGAGAGCGAATAGGTGGGGACTGGTAAGTCGTACCGCACACACAGAGAGAGAGAGAGAGAGAGAGAGAGAGAGAGAGAAAACGACTCGTAGGTCTAAGTATGCCGAGCATCTGATGACAAAATGCTCCTCACTCTCTACCTCTGTCTCGCATACTGGACACCACCTCTCCTCACGTGGGACTCCCTTGGACCGACTCCTCTCGATCTCGAGCTGATGTGATGAAACCCGGAGCTGCCCAATGATGACTCGAAGGTGGTGGGGTAGATATGTCTGCATGTATCTCTGAATCTCGATGAAGATATATGTAGAAAATGCTCATGGTAATAGAGCATTTTTGGTGGCAATGTATCCCTAGGGCTCACCCATGTCCTCTGTATGTATGTATGCCATATCTTCTGACGAATGACTCTATTCCTCTCTTGATGAGAGAGAGAGTAAGTGGGTGCATGTGAGTCGTACTGTAGTGGTGGTTGCCTATCTATGTCAAGGCCATGGTGGGCCAGCTAGTCTCGTGTCTGTGCATACCATGAGGAGGTGTGGCCTGCTAATGCCATATCATGTGATGCCTGGAAAGCACGATAAGCAATGCGCTCTCTATCCATGCTCCGGAGTCTGTGTAATAGGCATACTGTATGGAATAGTGCCTCAACTAGCATCGGTGGTGCAGCAAGCTCTGTTCTAATGATATCATGTGGTACTGAAGGCTTGCTGCGGATAAGTCTGGAAATCATGAGGATCTGTGGCCTCTCTAATGCTGTCCATATTGATGTAGCTAATCCTGGTCCCTATATGGTTGCCCCATACATGAGCATTGGCGTAACCAAAGTGTCGAAGAGCCACCCCTTTGTGCGGGGCTCCTGAAAATATGCCTGGTGGCATTGTCTCTCCATCAAAGCTAATGCTGCATACCCACGTGTTACGCAGTCACAGGCTTCCTGAGACATAGAGAAGACCCCTGGTGCGGCTGTAAATGTCACTCCCAAGTAAACATATGATCAGACCACCTCAATCGGTCCACCGCTGTGAACAAACTATGTCTGCGTACTTGTGCTGATGTATGAAAGATCATGACCTTGGTTTTACCAAGGTTCACAGATAACCCTCTGTGTCTGCAAAAGTCATCTAGGCCATGTAGATGATGTTGTAGACCTTCTGCAGACTCTGAAACCAGTACAATATCATCATCGTATAAAAGAATATGGACAGTGGACCCGTGTACCTCAATGCCATCACCCCCCTGCTGCTGTATGTAGTCCACTATCTCATCAATGTAGAGACCAAAGAGGGTGGGTGAAAGAGGGCATCCTTGCTTCACCCCGATAATGCTAGCAAGTGGATGAGATAAGCCCCCCGGACATCTGACTCGACCAGATACTCTCTCGTATAAGGCGTAGATCCCCCATATCATCTCCTTTGGAGCTCCAATCAAGTAGTCGTGTGAAGAGTCGTTCCCTGGGAACAGTGTCAAATGCTTTGCGGAAGTCCTCAAAGCAACAATATAATCACCTCTTCCTCACCCTTGCTTGGTCGATCAGGCATCTCAGAGTGAAGATGTGGTCAATGGTAGAGTAATCGCGTCTGAAACCTGCCTGTCTTGGAGCCGTGATACCCTTCCTCTTAGCGAGAGTACTCAACTCTGTCTCTAGTACCGCCCCATATAACTTGGCCAATATAGGGCCAATCATGATCGTCCGGTATGTAGCTGGATCCATAGTATCTCTTGACTTATGAATGGGCACTATGGTGTACTCAGTCCATGAGTCAGGGAACCCTTTAATCAATGCACGGTTGAAGAGGTGGGCAATGAGCGGTGCGAGGGTCATGCCTCTGTAGATGAGGTGCTCTGCCCGTAAACCGAAATGATCATGGGCCCTGCCATGCTGTAGGCGGGCAATAATGCATCCCACCATAGTGGGTATGAAGAAGTGAGAGGTAGTAGGACGTGAGCTCCGAGGTCTGGGAATGGGGGGCTCGTCTGGGATCTCGTATAGGCTCCGTGCATAGCTATGCCAAGTGCTCGGGTCTCGGATGGGTGTTTGTTGTCTCCTCTCTCTCAAATGTTGCCATGCCACTACAGTGTCTCGACTCATGAGCAAATGAAAAATATCCCAGTACTGTCTCTCCTCCCAATCTCGCCGTTTGCGGCGAGTAAGGCTCTGCATGCGACGCTGTGCCTGTGTATGTGTAATATCCCCTCTATGCTCTAAAACCCATAGGTGCTTCCGTAGCTCACGACAATCTACATCATTTAAGCGGTTCTCGGGCATGGAACCTGTCCGTGGAGGGTGTATATGTGTGCGGTGTGGGAAGATGCAAAGAGCTGAGTCCTGTAGGATGGTGGTGAACTGTGATGTAAGTGTGTCCAAGGGTGAGAGTGGATCGAGGGAGAGTAGGCGGGTGTGTAAATGGTGTGCATAAACATGTGAGAGCTCGTGTGTGAAGTGTATCGTGGTGTGTGTCTCAGTGGGTGAGGGAGGGTCTAATGGAATAGGAGATGAGAGTGTGAATGTAATAAATGTATGGTCAGCACCAAGTGGGCGTCGTCCAATACTAAGTGAGGGGATGAGTGAAGCTCTAGAGGTGGTACCCAAAATGTAGTCGACTCTGCTCTCACCTCCTCCGTGAGGGAAGCAAGTAAGTCTGCCCGAACCTGGCCAACGATTCATCCCGTTATATATAACGAGCTGATGTCGGTTGCCTAGCTCAAGTAGATGTCTTCCATACCCTGTGGTGTCCTGACCCATATCTGCCGATACGCTACTGGTGTTCATCTCATCGGGGTCTCTGCACCTCATGAGATGTGGGTGGTCCATGTCGTATGCCTCACACTGATGTGACTGAGTGCGGCCATTGAAGTCCCTTATAAGGACGACTTCCCCTAGTGTGCTGTAATGTAGTATCTCATCTGAAAGTGTTGTGTATGGTGAGTCTCTGTCTCGGATCGGTCCCCCAAGATCCTGTCCTGCATATCGAGATCCGCCTGGAGGGAAGTAGCATATAGCAATGTAAATACAGCTCCCCTGTGCTATCTCCATGCGAACCCACATGTATCGTGCCTCCTCATCTCTTCCTATAATATGGATTCGAATTTGTATCTCCTCTCTAAATACGATGGCCACACCTCCCGACCCTCTCGCTGTACTCTGTCTCGTCGTGGTCCTAAATGCAGATTCCCAATGAAAACCTGCAATGCACGGTAGACCTCTCTCTGGGCTCTCGTGTGTCTCTGTGATGCAAGCAAAGTCATGTGATGCCAGGATCTCCTCGAGTCTGTCTGGTCGCGTCCAGAGTGCCCCGTTGCAGTTCCACATTGCTCCTCTGAGTGGTGTCTCCTGGTGTAGTGATGTCTCATAGGCCGCATGGCTCTATTTGATAGGGCTTCCATCTATGAAGACCTTACCATCACGGTAAAAGGCCTTCCTCCCCTCTCGGCGTGCCTAGAGTATCTGTGGCATGCAAGTGCGTCGGTGTGCCACCTGCATCCGCGTGAGGTCCTCGTCCATGTAGAGGGCGCTGCCGGGTAGTCCACGTAGTACTGATCGACGTCTAAAAAAGGCGGTCCGTGCCTGCTCAGAGCTCATCTTAAGGATGAGTGCTCGCAAACGTGATGTATCCCTCCCAACCCTCCATGCACCTCTGAAGGGCATGCTCTCGTATCCAAGTGGATGGCAAATGTCAGTGGCATCTGCCTCCGGTGATGCTCCTTCGGGTAGGCCCGTAATCCGAATGTGAAGTTTGCGAGTGTGTCGAAGCCTCTCCTCCTCAAGTGTATCCTGGACTCGTGTGAGCTCTTCTTTCTGCACGTCTTCCCTAACTTCCTTCTTAACCCTTTTGTGTACTACTTCCACCCACGACTCTCGAGTGGATTCTAGCTCGGTTTTGATTTCCTTCTTTATTTCTTCTTTGAGCATCTCCACATTGGAGATCTCCCCCTCTTCTTTCAGGTGCTCATAGGCTGTCCTCCAATTGTCTCGTTCTTCTATAAGAGTCTTTACTTGTTCTTCGAGTCCTTTGACTTTATCCATTACTTGTTCTTCGAGTCCTTTGAACTTTTCCATCATTTTTCGTATCTCCAAATTTAGGTTGCGGTCTGCTTCCTTTTTGGCCTCTTTGATAGCTTTAGCGATAAGTTCGTCCACTTCCCTCTGGTCCATGGGAGCCATTTCAGAGATTAGGTTTCGGCTAGAGAGAGAGAGAGAGAGAGAGAAAGAAAGACTTTTTAACGTCTATTAGAGGCCAAAATCGGCCTATGAGACAAAACATATACATCAGTATGATCCAATCCACTGTGATCCCAAAAGGAAAATAAAATGTGAGTACAAAAGACGGGTAGTAAAGGAGTGGATAATAACTGGCATCAAGGGTGTGGGGTGCTATGGGTATGCACTCTATATGCTCAATGGGTGTGATACAAATATGATATGCATAGGGATGGGAGGCTCGATGGTATCACAACCCTCTAAATGCCTGGAGTGGGTGTAGAATATAATGCATCGGTGGGTAAGGCATCATGGCGATCCTCAAAATGCTCTGAATGTCCAGATCGACAGGGGTGCACTGCTGACGTCTCCGTATCTCCATGTCATGGCGTGCGTGAATCGCCTGAATCTCTCTCTGGTGTGGACGGACTCTCCGGAGTGGGGGTCTCGGTCGTCGACGCTGTCAATCTAAGCTCCTCTGCTCTGTGTAATGTGACACCCCGCATCAAGCTGGGTCCTCGAGTGGCTGTGGGTCTGAAAAAATCTGTAATATGAGTCTGAGGGAGGGGGGCCAGGTGTATCTCCATCTGCTGCTGGAGGAGTGATGTATGACGACGCTGGAGCTCTACTAGGAAACGACCTAGAGGGTGTTGGTCCTCTGTCCCCAATAAAGCCCTGATCTCTCTGCCCCCCCTAAGAGCTGTGGGTAGCGGTCTCTGATGTCCTCATATGCGTGGCATCTACATGTGTAGTGCTCCTCGTCCTCCACCTCCTCTCTACATATCCTGCATAATCTCTTGTCCCTCGGGGTATGTGTCGCTCGCCCAACCTCAATCTCGAGCTGGTGTGATGATACTCTGAGCTGCCCAATGGCCACTCTCTCAGCTGGTGCCATGTATGTATCCATGTATCGTGGTCTCTAAATGAAACCATCCGCTGTCACAGTCAGGAAGTGCTCTCTGTAGTGTTGCCTCTTTGTGGTGTGATGATACTCTGAGCTGCCCAATGGCCACTCTCTCAGCTGGTGCCATGTATGTATCCATGTATCGTGGTCTCTGAATGAAACCATCCGCTGTCACAGTCAGGAAGTGCTCTCTGTAGAGAGAGAGAGAGAGAGTTAAGGTAGGTTGGGGTTAGGTTTTCAAAATAAGTTCAAACCAGAGTTAGGTGCATATTAATGTTAGGGTTTCAAGAAGGTCCTAAAGGGGGGGAGGTTTCAGAAGGTCGGCAAGGGTGTTCATGGTTAGGTTTAGGTTTAGGTTTTTGGTGAGAGAGAGAGAGAGAAGGGGCCTACATTTAGGGTTTCAAACTGTTGGGGTTAGAATTAAAGGTTTTCAGGTTTTCAAAAGTTTTTCAAAATTTTAGAATTTTAGGTTTTTTAGGTTTATGGATTAGCACTAGGGTTAGGGTTACAGTGGAGGTTAGGGTTTCGGGTTAGGTAAGGGTTAGGGTTTTGGGTTAAAGTTAGGGTTTTAGGTTAGGGTCTGAGTTAGGGTTAGGGTTAGGGTTATGGTGGGAGTGGGGGGTTGGGGTTTCGGTTTTAGTAGTGAGTAGTGGAGGTCCAGGAGGCAGTGGAGGTAGGGGTACAGAGCAAATCGGCGGGAACACACTTGATGCTCGAGAGAGAGAGAGAGAGAGAGAGAGAGAGAGAAGAAAACAAGAAAGAAAAGTGTTTTATGTCTATTAGGAGGCCGAACTCAGCCTATGAGACAAATCAATGTACATGGATGTATCTTCTATCAATCGGAAAAGATAAAAGTGCTAGAAAAACTGGTAAAGCTGATATAGATCTGCATAGTATACATGTAGAGATACCCATGAAAGTTTGGGGGGGGAGGGGTTTGTATGGAGTGCTATATTTAAAGTCTATATGCAAAAGGGTAGTACAAGCATGAGAGAGAGAGAGGGAAGTAGAGGGAGGGGGAGGGGGAGGGGTGTGGAGAATGAGTTCTCCTATGCGCAACGAAAACGTGTAGTGAACCCTTGTATGTCCGGCACTTGGACAAACAGCTGAACCTTAGATAGCTTGCTTCTCTCAATACAAAACTCAAATGGGCATGTGCCTTTAATTAATCGAAGTAGACAAAGAGAGCTTTCTAACAAGCTATAAATAACTTAATTTGGACAAATTTTGATTAGGAAACGCAACTGACGAAGATGAACTACTTGTCCATATAAGTATGCTGAAGAATTGAACTTCACTCTCGGACTGATAACTCCCTAAATATATATCCTTTGAGGATCAACTGACCAAAATAGACCACCTGCGCACACAAGTATACTGAAAAACTGGACTTCACTCTCTGATAGATATCTCACATAATATAAATCCTTTGAATGACATATTTGAGACAGAGAAAGTAGATGCAAAGAGACAGAGAAAGTAGATGCAAAGAGCTTTCCAACAAGATAAAAATCAAGCAATTTCGATATGTTTTGGTCAGGAAATGTAACCGACCAAAATAGACTACCTGTCTACATAGGTATGCTAAAAAACTGGACTTCACGCTTTGACTGATATCTCAGAGAATATATAAGCTTTGAAGGAGATATTTGAGGTAGAAAAAGTAGACAAGATAAGCTTTCGAATAAGTGTTTAAACGCAAGAAATGGTTACATATACACTGAGATATGAGCTTCACAACAGAGTTGTGTACAAAATGACGTGCGACTCGAAGGAGTCTATGTGAAGATAAAATGACAAAAACGACCAAATCCGACTATTGGGAGCTCTTGCCTCTTTCTCTCCTTGTTGAAAATGTGCTCCCACTACACTTTTATAACCAATGAGCATGTGACGAAATTTACACCTCCTTCGTAATTCACCACTTTCATTTGATTGCCCATTACATGCCACTTATTACAAGGAAGATATTGTATCTTTTACTCATGAATTTTGACTAGACTTTTTTTTTTCTTCTTTTTTTCTTTTATCTTATTTTCCTTTATCTTTATATTTGGTAAATTTATCCAAGCATAGCTCATGTGAAAATGAGCTTGTATATTTATTTTCAACACTCCCCCTCATGCTCATTTGGGACTTATCTTCAACCATGTCTTGCAAATTCATCACATCCTTGAAACCTTTGAGTTTAGAAGCATCCAAGAACTTTGTAAACATATCTTCAATCTGCTCTTTGGTTCTGATGAACTTTATCTCCACATCTTTGCTCAATACCTTCTCCCTTACATAATGGTAGTGGACCTCTATGTGCTTGCTTCTTGCATGAAACATAGGATTGCTTGCCAAGTAAATACTTGACATGTTATCACCGTATGTAGGGATGGTTCCAACTTGCACTTCAAGATCAGCCAAAAGCTTTTTAATCCACATTGCTTCACATGTGGCAAATGTTAATCCTCTATATTCAGCCTCCATGGATGAAAGTGCAATAGTAGGTTGTTTCTTTGAGCTCCATGTGATAGGTTCGCTTCCTATCATGAACACATAACCTGAGGTTGATCTCTTATCTTCCTTTGAACCTTCCAATCAACATCGCTAAAGCCTTTGACCTGCAATTCTTCGTCAAACTTGTAAAACAAAGCATGATTAACTGTATGCTTTATGTATCTCAACACTCTCTTGGCTGAACTTAAATGTTCACTTGTCGGGGCTTGCATAAATTGAGAAAGTACACCAACAACATAAGATAAATCAGGTTTGTAATGTTTGCATAGATTAATGATCCTACAATGCTCCTGTATGTCGTTACATCTTCCAATAGTTCTCCATCATTTGCGCAAATCTTTGTATTTGTGTCCATGGGTTGAGTGAGTGGTTTGCATTCACTCATTCCAAATCTGAAAAGAATATCCAACAGGTACTTCCTTTGCATCAAGTAGATACCACTTTTTCCATAAACAACTTCAATTCCTAAAAAATATTTCATCTCTCCAAGATCTGAAATTTGAAACTCCTTACCAAGATTCCTTTTGATATCTTTAATCTCTGTAACATCATTTCTTGTTATGATGAGGTTATCAACGTATATGCAAATATATACCTCTCTATTTTCTTCCTTCTTCATGTACAATGAAGGATCTTCACTACTTGGGTTGTATCCACACTTAATTAGATATTCTACCAATCTCTGATTCCATGCTCTTTGTGCTTGCTTCAAGCCATAAAGTGCCTTTTTCAACCTGCAAACAAAGTCTGGATGCTTTCATCTTCAAATTTAACCGGTTGACTCATGTATACCTTTTCTTGTAGTTCTCCATTGAGAAAAGCATTTTTGATGTCGACTTGATATAATGGCAATCTCCTTGAAGCACCAATTGTTATTAATGTTCTGATTGTTCCCATCTTTGCAACACATCTAAAAACTTCATCATAATTTATGCCTTGTGTTTGTTTAAATCCTTTGGCAACTAATCTAGCTTTATATCTAACTAGTGAACCATCAACATTCCTCTTTACTTTAAACACCCATTTGTTTGGAACAATCTTCATACCTTCTTTCTTTGTCACTAGCTCCCATGTGTTATTATCTTTGAGAGCTTTGATCTCCTCTTTCATAGCTTGCTTCCATTCCTTTTGTATGCAAGATTCTTCATATGTCTCAGGTTGTTTGTCTTTGATAACCTGCATCATGTATGCAAAATGTTTTGCCATGAAAATATCATAATTCAGCCTTTGAGTTGGATACCTTGTCCTTGAAGATCTTCTTTCATTGCCTTTAGAAAGTTGCTTCTTTAACCTATTCAGCTTTACCTTTAGAGTGATTACCTCTTCATATTCTTCTTCACTTGCATCTATCTCACTGTTTGGAGTAGCGCTTGCTTCTTCGGCTCTACTATGAGCTGAATTTGGAGACAAAGAATGACTCCCCCTCCATGTTGAACATTCTTCATTTGATGTAGATGCCTCTGGACTTGAAACCTTTGTGCTTGATTGTTGAACTTCTCTTTGATTTGTTCCTGCATAATCATCACAATCTTCTTTAAGAATCTTTTCCTTTCCGTTATCTTCATACCATGGTCTTAGTTCATAAAAGACCACATCTCGCAAGACTCTTACTTCCTTTGTTCTAGGGTTGTAACACTTGTATCCTTTTTGCTCCGTCGAGTAGCTGAAGAAAATGCATTTTTTTGATATTGGTTCCATCTTTGTTCTAACTTCTTATGGAATGTGAACAAAGAAAACACATCCAAACACTTTGAGGTGTGTAAGATCAGGTTTCTTACTGGAATATATGTCCTCTCGATTCAAGTGATGTATTCCCGATGTTGTGCACCTATTCATCAAGTAAATGGCAGTTGTGGTAGCTTCAACCCATAGTACAATGCTACCTTCATCTCGTTGAGCATGCATCTTGCAATTTCAACAATTTGCCTATTTTCCTCTCAGCTACTCCATTTTGTTGTGGTGTATACCTACAAGTAAACTACCCTTTGATCCCATTCTCTTGTAGAAAATCTGAAAATTCTTTGGAGAAGTATTCCCCTCCACCATCAGACCTTAAGGTTTTGATAGACCTTCCTGTTTCTTTTTCAACTTCAATTTTGAATCTTTTGAATATAGAAAACACCTCTGATTTTTGCTTCATACAAAACAACCATACCTTTCTTGAGTGATCATCAATGAAGGTGACAAAAAATCTATTATCAGCCATTGATGCCTCTTGGGTTGGTCCCCAGAGATCCATATGTATCAATTCAAAGACATTTGGGGCCACATAATTGATCCTCTTGAATGGCTGCCTCGTTTGCTTTCCTAGTTGACAAGCTTCACATAACTCATGTAGTCCAATGCTATTAAATTTTGGAAGACCTCTTATCACTTCATGTTTTCTCATGTCCTTTAGCTTTGGAAGGTTGATGTGTCCTATTCTTTTGTGCCATAAGTGAAGCTCTGAAATCTTCTTGTTCCCACATTGAATGTACATGAACTTTCCATGTGGATGTTGGACGTTCAAAGTGAACATCCTTCCTTCTCTTCTACCTTGAGAAATGACCTTGAAGCCTTCCTTTGGATTCTTTATGAAGCACCCATTCTCATTGAATATGATGTGATAACCCTTCTCTACCATTTGTCGTGCTGAAATCGAGTTCTTTGAAATTGTAGGAACATGAAGAACATTAGATAGTACCTTTGCTCTGCTTGTATCTCCAAGGCTTATATCTCCAATATGTTCAATCATGTGTTGAGTATCATCATCTGTTTCAACACATCCTTTTCCACTTGGTACCTATAGATTAGTGAACAAACTTCCTTGGCATGACATATGGTTACTACAACCTGAATCAATGTACCATTTTTTGTCATCTTCACAAGAGCTTCTATACTCATGTCTCATTGCAAGTAGTGTGTCCTTGCTTCCTTCACTTGAGGTGCTTGCATAGTTCCTTTGGCTTCTTTGATTGCCTCCATTTGGTCTTCCATTCTTCAGCCAACAATCACTAGCATAGTGTCCTACTTTACCACAATGATAGCATGTTATACCTTTATGAGAATTTTAGGAGCCTCCACCTCTTCCTCTACTTCTACCTTGACCTCTTCCTTGTGCGTTGGCATTTGATGCATCCTTGTTGTTTTCCAAATTGTTTTGATTGTAGTTGGAGTTGTTGTGACCTCTTCCTTTTCCTCTTGAGCCTCCTCTTGAGTTCCTTCCTTTACCTCGAGCTGCATATAACATTTGGTTGTGGCTGTCCTTTCCTTTGGGGCCACCAAAGCTAAACTCTTCTGTGACAAGATGAGGGATTAGTTATTCAAAACCTGGATATGCATCTTTCAAGTTAATGGAAGTTATAAAAGGCTTCCATCTTTCATCTTCTCTCAATCCACTGAGAGTATAACACACAAGATCTTCGTCTTCAGCTATTGTGCCAATAGAAGCTAAAACATCACTTAGCTCCTTAATCTTCAAAGTATATTCAGTTATGGATTGACTCGAACTTTTCTTGATTGTGTTCAACTCATTCTTGAGTTGAAGTTTCCTAGCTTTGGTATTTGTTGAATACATCCTTTCAAGAGCTTCTCAAGCATCCTTAGCTTTCTCTAGATGTTGAATATGCCGTACCATGGCATTAGTAATGACTTGTGAAATGAGGAAGATGACTCTCCTATTCCTCTCTTCCCATTCTTTTGCT
>CM035425.1:111148456-111255956 GCA_020310875.1 Ceratopteris richardii | reverse complement strand
AATAATTTTTATTTTTACGCATTCATGTATAGATTCATTTACATATTACTTTTGGTATTTTCATGTGTGAAATGGACAAGGTAAGTTCATATCTGTCATAAATTTCATAAATGCATAGAGTACAATTTTAAATGGATAAGGTATTTGTGTTGGCTATCCTATTTAAAACCATAGGAAGATTATGTTGAGGTAATAGATAGTCAATAACTTGAGCACCTCGGCAAATGCTCCTCTTTGCTATGGGGCTAATTACATGCTTCCATGCACTATCTAGGTTATGCTTAAGTTCACAATTTTAGGGATGCATTTTCCGATCACCATTGTTTTCATCAAGTAAAATCGAAGGTCTTGGCTATGAAGGTTTAGTTATTTTTGAAGGCAAAAAAAGAATGTTCTACAAGAACCTCAATTATTTATGGACACTATGGCTAGGTATTTATAAGAGGTTTAGTGGATTGAGGCATGAATAGTTAAAGGAAGAACATACAAGGAAAATATCATTTTGAGATGAATGAGTTTTATGCATCAGATATTACTTTATGGACAAACAAAATCTATCATATTTTGATTAAAAAAATCATTTGGTGTCTCAAAAAAGAAAACCTATTGACATAGATAATGATGATTTTGAAAAACTTGATCAAATGGCTATGTCTATATGTGCTCTTGCTAGATAATGTATATTTCATGAAGTCACAAAATACTTAAAAAAATGATCCAATCAAATTCTATTTGATGAGGAGGATTTATGAGCTTTGCATGGAGGGAGGTTTTAAATTATTTGACAACATGATAATTTTTTGCTTAATCCTCATGATTAAGGCACTAAAGTACAATGCATGGGATTCGACCTAAATATGCGTCTTGTGCATGATCTTGTAATGTGGCCCTATGCATGCATACAATAAATGCACTAGAAAAATGATGGTGCAAGTGTTGTGGTTCTTGAGGAGATTTCTCAAGAGCATGTCGATGTTCAAGCACTTTATTTTGAAAGTCCAAAATTTAAACCTAGGTCTCATCAAGGTGGTTGATTGATATGTTCTCCATCTCCAGTTCTTTTTTGTGGATGTCCTTGATGATGGAGGATGATTCTAACACCCCAATGCACCAATGGAAGATGGCTTCCCTCCATTAGGTCCACAAGCAGTGATATATTCTCATTGTTCTGAACTTTTCTTTACACTTGTATGGACACTTAAAATGAAACTTTGCAGACTTACAATAGACTATAAGAGCTACCCAACAAGCTCTAAATAATCCCAAATTGGATATTCCAGCTAGGAGAACCATCCTCTACAATACAGGCTACCTGTTTGCAACACTCTTTGCGTATGTGCAGAGATATACCTTCACAAAGTTGGCAATTTCTCACAACTCACTAAGTCAAATAACTTGAAACTTTGATAAAGTTCAGGGAACTATATGAGAGACCAAATGAAGCTTGAAATCAATGAAAATGAGTAAATAAGAGATCATACAATGCCCTACAATCTGTTACAATTAGATTTGGAAAAGCCTAACTACACCTCTAGATAGAGAGGAGCAAAATCATGAGAAAATGAGGTAAGCAAGCAAGGGGGTTGCTTGTTGGAATTTATGACTTCACCAAAATAAGTGGGAAACTCGTGGAATGCATACAACTCAAGAAACAAAGGTGGGATGGTGCTTATATAGAGTTTTACTTTCCTACAATCTAGCTAATGACCCACCAATCAGTGTAAGTGCACTTTTTGGTGGCTGATTGATGAGATTTGAATTTGATTGAGTTTGGTGGAGCTTCTAACTTGATTCCATGACTTTGGGTCCTCCTCTTTTATTGGTCCACTTGCAAAACTCATGGTTGATCCCTTTTGCATGATTGAGACTTGAATTTCAACACTCTCGCTCACCCGACATGGAAAGCTTGTGGATGGCACTCTAAGAGCATATTTTTTTACCCTAAGTGCTTCCTAGTGCAATCGTATATAGGGTCACAATTTTTGTATTGATACTAGTAACCTTGTAGATGACCTTTGGCATTATATAAGGCCCTCAATTTATTCTTGAAAAAGGGTCATTTACTCTCATTGTGGCCTAATTCTTAACACCTATTATCATAGTCAGATTGGCATCCCTCATAGGAGTTTTATTGTATTTCATCGCATGTGATTAATTGACAAAGGGTCACATCACTGCATGTAAGACTTCAAAAGAAGCTTGGGATATTCTAGCAAATCTATATGAAGATAAAACATCTTCTAAGATTTATGCCTTAGATGCCGAATTTCACAATCTCACTGTACATCCACAAGACACCATCACAAAAGTGATAGCCCAATTTGAAGATTACCAAAGAAATTTGGCTCTTTGTGGATGCAGGGTCTCAAGTGAAGACATGGCCGTTAGGTTCCTCAACAAGCTTCCTCGGTCCTATCACACCTTTATGACCACTCTATTTCAGATATGCTTAGTACACTTGATTAGCTTCCAAATGATACCAAGAAAGTGTAATTTGCAAATAATATGTGTAATGATCAAATCAAAACAGACTACTTGAGATTTCAAGAATCCAAGAAAACTTGCTAATTGGGTATTGACACCTGCTTAGTCTTTCACTCAGTATGACCAGCACACTTACAATTGATCGAATTCCTTCTGTACATATTAAATTAGCTTAGCAAGCTACCATTTGCAAGTGGAATGAGATAAAATGATAAACTACACACTGAGAAATCACTTTAGCAAAATTATATGTACCCCCGACTTTTTAGGAACTCTGCAGAAGAATATCAGAGGTCACTTCGAGCGAGATTTCTCCGAGATGGCTGATCCAATGACCTTGAAATTTTGTAGGCATGTAGAAGACTTAGAGCTGAATCCAATGTGCTTTGAATCACTTGATTTGAATAAGTAGATCCTGAGATATGCCCTGTTGAAGTTGACAGACTTGGAGATGATGACTCAGAGAAAACAGAGATAATGAATGTGTATACTTCTATTGATTGATGTAGTTGTACAATCTCATTAGCATGACAAGCATAGCTAAATGAGGTGTTGTGGTGTAGGCTATGAAGTAGCACTAACACACACAGAGTTACAATGGTAGAATGCCTCGGGGAGTGAGCTCAATTGGACTTGCTTACCCGTGACTTTTTACATTGACTTTTATAGAAGTTGAGTTGAGATTTGAATTTGAATTCAAATTCAAATCTCCTATAATCACTCCTCTAAAAGTAGAGAGATATTCTCTCCATTTACACCATCCAATTTCCACGACTTAATCAAGTAGGTGTGTGTTCATAAATGACAAGTCACTAAGACTTTTACAATGAAAGTAAAAAGATAATAAATCATAGGTATTGGTTCCTATGCTCTTCCCTTCAAGTGAAGTCTTGATGAAAATTGTCCAAGCTAATCTTCCAAAGTTCCAAGCCAAGTGTGAAGGCTTGAAATGCAGCAACAGCTCCCCCTCAAGCCAAGCACTTTGGCTTAAGTCTTCATCTTTAGTCTTCAATCACATCCTGTAATCCAATCATGGATTTGAATCTGCATAACTTGTTTCCATCCAATGCTTTAGTGAGTAAATCTGCACATTGCATATTAGTAGACACATAAGTCAATTGAATGTCTTTGCTTAGCAATTTTTCTCTCACATAGTGGTAATGAACCTCTATGTGTTTTGTCCTAGCATGATATATTGGATTAGCTGCAAGGTGAAGAGAGCTTGTGTTATCTCCAAAGATGATTGGAGGCCTAGTGTATAGGCCTAGCTCTGTATACAAAAGCTTTAACCAGATAGCTTCTTGAGTGGCATTGGCAAGCCCTCTATACTCTGCTTCAGTGGATGACAATGCCACTGTAGGTTGCTTCTTGGCTGACCAAGAAATAGGTTTATCTCCTGCAAAGCAAATGTAACCTGATGTGCTCCTCCTATCATCCTTGCATCCTGCCCAATCTGCATCTGAGTATACTTTAATGTCAATATCTGATGTATAAGGAAAGTACAAACCATGGTTCTGAGTTCCCTTCAAATACTTCAAGATCTTCTTTGCTGCCTCTAGGTGAGGTACCCTTGGTTTGTGCATGAATTGGCTTAGCACACTAACTCCATATGCTATGTCAATTCTTGTCAAGGTAGCATAATTCAAACTACCTACCATGCTTTGATATCCTGTAATGTCTTGTATTTCATCCCCTTCATGAGCAGTAAGCTTTAGGTTGACCTCCATTGGAGTAGTTGAGACTTTAGCATCCTGCAAGCCAAACTTCTTGACCATATCCTGTACATACTTCTTTTGAGTGATATATATACCTGAGTTGGCGTAGACTAACTCAAGACCTAAGAAGTACTTCAATAATCCAAGATCATTGATCTTGAATTCCTTCATCATCTGTCCTTTGATGTATCTAATCCCATTGACATCATTGCCTGTAATGATGATGTTATCAACATAAACACATGTTGATATATTTAGGTAGTGATGTGTGTGAACACTCTAGGACCGCCGGGGCACTTTTTTCCCTCTTTAGGAGGTTTTTTTCCCCCGGCTTGTATATACGCCTATTGCCCTAATGGGCTACTTATCTTTGTACATTCTCTAGTAATACATTCAGTCTTGTGTGTTGTGCTCCAAGCTTCTTCTTCTTCCTTGTGCTGTTCGCGTGCTTCCGCAGACGTCTAACTCCAACAATTGGTATCAGAGCAGGTCGTTGCTTCTTCTAGGGCGCCGTCGACACTCCTCCGTTTGCAGTCTCAGATTCGCACGAAATTTGGTGAGCATACTCAGGGTGTTTCCGAGATTTGAGCTCGTTTCGGCCTCCGAACGCACTATCGCAGCGCTTGTGCAGGCTATTTCGTCCTTTTGTGCCAAAGGTATATACCAGTTTCTGTTCGCCAGTTTAAGCGTCTCGAAGTCTGCTACAGGTCTAGCAGAACTCGTTTGGGCAGTTCCGTTCAACTTTTTTAGATACAGTCAATTTTCTGCATCAAGGTATTTTAGTCACCGGCCATGGCTGAAAGCAGTGATGTATTCCGTATGTTGGCTGTTGAGGATAAGTTGGATGGTACCAACTACCCATTATGGGCTTATATGATGCGACATGTACTGGTTGCAAAAGGATTGTGGAACATTGTACAGGGTGTTGAAAGACGTCCTGTTACACCTGTAACGACAGGTACTGCAAATACAGGTGTTGGAGCTGATGAAGATGGTGTCGAAGATGATATTCCGCAGATTCCTGTTCGTGCTGCTGTTTCTGTTGCACCTACTGCAGAGCAGATTCGTTGGGATGGCAGAGATGCCCAGGCACATGCATTGATAGCTTTGTCTGTCAAACGTGCCATTATTCCTCACATTCGCTCTTGCAGAACAGCAAAGGATGCTTGGGATACACTTACCACTTTGTACCAGGCTAGGAATGAGGCTCGTGTTGCTTACCTCCGAAAACAGTTGGAGAGTGAGCACATGAATGAAGGTGATTCTATGGACAGTTTTCTTACAAAGATCAAAGACCTGAAGGAACAATTGATTTCTGCTGATGAGGTTATACCAGATAGCTCACTTGTGCAGACCGTTCTGAATGGTCTTCCTGATTCATATCAGAGTTTTGCCTCTACTCTTCGGTTGATGATGAAAGGCAATCCGAATGCCTTGTCATTTGAGGAATTAGTCTCTGTTCTGTTGCAGGAAGATCAGTCCAGGCAGAACAGGTCCATTATGCGTGTTGCAGATCAAGCTTTCCTGGCTAGTCAGAAGGGCAAAGGAAAATGGAGCTCTTCTACTAGTAAGCAGAAATCTGCAAATGCTGCACATTCGAAGAACCAAGACAAAGATGAGAAAAAATCAGAAAAGCAGAAATTGTTTTGTAAGTACTGTAAAGGTAATGATCATATCATAAAGAACTGTCCAAAACTGGCTGCTAAAGAGGCAAAGAAGAAAGAGGCTGGAATGGTTGTTGCAGAGGCCTCTACACCAAAAACAGAGTCTGCAAATCTTGTGCAGGAAGAAGAATGGGCGTTTACCACTGTCTGCAGTTTTGACCCATCTTCTCATGATCAGTGCATGTCTGTAGTAGACTCAGATGTTTGGTATTTTGACAGTGGGGCAACCAAACATATTACCTCGCAGCGCAGTTTCTTCTCTTCACTTGAGCCTGCTCCTACAGGGAATACTGTCACATGCGCCAATAACTCCTCTTATCCTGTTATGGGAGTTGGTAAGATCATTCTGACTACTGCTGATGGTAGTTCTTTCACTTTGTCAGATGCTTTATTTGTGCCAGGGATCAAAAAGAATCTGTTATCAGTTTCTGCATTAGCCAAGATTGGCTTGGTTGTGAAATTTGTTGATGACAGGTGTACAGTCCATGATCTCTCAAATGGCGATGTGATTATTGCTTCTGGCATTTTATGTCGTGGGCTGTATAAGCTCATAGACTATGAAAGATCTGTGAATGATTCGGCATGTGCAGTTCATGATTCTCAGGCTATGTCAGATGCAAAGCTTTGGCATGCACGCTTTGGTCATCTGAATTTTGCTAGTTTGTTACGCCTGCAGAAATCTGAAATGGTGTCTTCTTTGCCCAAACTTGAGGCACCTGGAAAACATGTTTGTGAAGGCTGTATTTTGGGCAAAATGCAGCGTTCTTCCTTTCCAAAAGATGGTTCAGTTCGGGCTATGCAGAAATTGCAGCTTGTACATAGTGATGTCTGTGGTCCTATGCAGACACCCTCTTTTGGAAATTACCTTTACTTCGTGACTTTCATTGATGATTTTTCCAGGCATGCATGGGTATACCCACTCAAAGCAAAGTCCGAAGTGTTCATGTGCTTCAAACAGTTTTTGGTTTTGGCTGAAAATCTGTCAGCATGTAAAATGGGCACCCTCCGTTCTGATCGAGGGGGGGAATATATGTCTTCAGATTTTAATGCATTTCTGGCTGAACGTGGGATAAAACACCAGTGTACAGTGCCGTATACACCTCAACAGAATGGAGTTGCTGAACGAAAGAACAGGTCACTCATGGAGATGGCGAGGTGCATGGTCAAAAGTCAGGCTTTACCACATAGTTTCTGGCTTGAGGCTGTCATGTGTGCAGCATATGTACTGAACAGGTGTCCCACCAAAGCGTTGCAGTCTATCACTCCATATGAGGCTTGGCATGACCGCAAGCCATCTGTTGCTCATCTGCGTGTTTTTGGTTGTTTGGCATATGCATTAGTGCCTGAACAACATCGCAGAAAATTGGATGATAAGGCAGTAAAATGTATTTTTGTTGGGTACAGTTCTGAAAGTAAAGGCTATCGTTTGTATCATCCACAGACTAAACGCATTCTGGTTAGCCGTGATGTTGTCTTTGTAGAAGATGCTATTCAGCCATTGCTTTCATGTACTAAGGAGACATCTGTTAGCTCCAAAGACATGTATGATACTTTGATGCCTCTTTTTACAGGTGGACAGGCTAGTGCTGGTCCTAATGAGGCAACTTCTCAGCCTTTGCAGGTTTCATATGATGATGCAGATCATTCCATTTCTGATGCAGATTTACATGATGCACTTGTTGATGAGAGAGCTGATATTGAGCAGGCAAAAACTATGCCAAAATGGCTGGTGCAGACTTTGCGTGACAGCAAATTAGATGCACCTTTGTCATATCGTACTCGTTCAGGCTCTCATAGTGCCTCCTTTGCATCAGATTGCTATGCTATGGCTGCATCTAGTCTCTGTGATGAGAATGAGCCTGTTTCTTTTGATGAAGCACAAAATTCAGAAAATTGGATGGCTGCTATGCAATCTGAATATGATGCTATAATGAAGAATGGTACATGGTCTTTATGTGACTTGCCTCCTGGCAAGAAGGCCATTGGCACTAAGTGGGTATACAAGCTGAAGCGTAAACCTGATGGTACAGTTGACAGGTATAAGGCTAGGCTTGTTGCAAAGGGTTATGCGCAGGAAAGAGGCATTGATTTTGATGAGACCTTTGCACCTACATGCCGTATGACTACTGTTCGGAGCATTTGTGCACTTGCAGCCCATCATGGTTGGAATGTACATCAGTTGGACATTAAAACAGCATTTCTGAATGGTGACTTGCATGAAGAAGTGTATGTTTTTCAGCCCCGTGGCTTTGTGCAGAAAGGGCATGAAAACCAGGTGTGTAGGTTAAAGAAGGCGTTATATGGTTTAAAGCAAGCACCACGTGCTTGGTATGAGAAGATACATGCCTATCTGATTGCGCATGGTTTTGAGAACAGTCCAACTGAAAGCACCTTATATGTTAAACGTGCTAATGATGTGCTTCTGATCATTGTTGTCTATGTTGATGACATGCTGCTCACTGGTCCTATTGAGACACATATTGCTGATTTTAAGGCTGATTTGCATGCCTCATTTGAGATGTCTGATTTGGGGCATTTGCATCACTATTTGGGCATTCAGTTTATGCACGTTGATGGTGGAATGGCTTTGTGTCAAACAAAATATATTGACACATTATTGCAGCGTTTTGGCCTTGAAGACTGTAAGCCTATTGCCACTCCTATGGAGACAGGTTTACGATTGAGTCTTCATGATGCTGGAGATGCATTTGATGCTGTTCTCTATCAGCAGGCTGTTGGATGCTTGCTTTACTTATGCATTACTCGGCCAGATATTCAGTTTGCTGTCTCACAGATGAGCAGGTTTATGCATTGCCCAGGAGTCACGCATTGGAAAGCGGTTAAGCGCATCTTTCGCTACTTGAGTGGTACTCGGCTACTTGGGTTGTTTTATCCCAAGGGGGGATCACTACCGCCAGATTTGCATGCTTTTTCTGACTCAGATTGGGCTGGTTGCTATGACACTCGTGTGTCCACCAGTGGTTTTTGCTTCATGCTTGGTAGCTCATGTATATCTTGGTTGAGCAAGAAGCAGCCTACTGTGGCCACTTCCAGTTGTGAGGCTGAGTATAGGGCAGCTTTCACAGCGATTGTTGAGTGTGTGTGGCTCAGACGCCTTATGGCTGATTTGGGTGTTGGCCAGTCTTCTGCCACCACCATCTTCACTGACAGTCAGAGCGCATTGGCAGTTGCGAGGAACCCTGTGTTCCATGCTCGCACTAAGCACATTGAGGTGCATTATCACTATGTCAGGGAGAGGTTCTCTGCTGGGGAGATCAGCTTGGCATATGTGCCCACGCAGGAAAACATTGCAGACCTTTTCACGAAGGCTCTGCCTAGGGAGAAGTTTGAAGCTTTCCGCAAAGCTTTGGGCTTACTTCCTTTTGTGGAGTGATTTCCACATAGCTCGGCACTTCCTTATACATGAGTGCCAGCTCCTTGTTCACCGCATCACTCCCAGGGGGGATTTGTTGATATATTTAGGTAGTGATGTGTGTGAACACTCTAGGACCGCCGGGGCACTTTTTTCCCTCTTTAGGAGGTTTTTTTCCCCCGGCTTGTATATACGCCTATTGCCCTAATGGGCTACTTATCTTTGTACATTCTCTAGTAATACATTCAGTCTTGTGTGTTGTGCTCCAAGCTTCTTCTTCTTCCTTGTGCTGTTCGCGTGCTTCCGCAGACGTCTAACTCCAACAACACACAAATAGATTACCTCTGTACTACTTCTCTTTATGAACAGAGAAGTATCAGCTTTACTCATCACAAATCCTTGGTCTTGGAGGTAGGTTGTCAACCTGTAATTCCATGCTCTAGGTGCCTGCTTCAAACCATATATAGCCTTCTTCAATTTACAAACATAATTTACCTTCTTGGGATCTTCATAGCCAGGTGGTTGTGACATGTAGACTTCTTCAGATATCCATCCATTCAAGAAAGCATTCTTGACATCTAATTGGTACATGTTCCAATTCTTGGATGCAGCTACACTCACCAATATTCTGATAGTTGGCATCTTAGCCACAGGAGAAAATGTCTCCTCATAATCAATGCCTTGGGTTTGTGCAAAACCCTTGGCAACCAACCTAGCTTTGTACCTGTTTATTGTTCCATCAGAATTCCTCTTTAGCTTGTAGATCCATCTGGATCCTATCACCTTCATAGTGTCCTTCTTGGGTACCAAGTCCCAAGTATCACTCTCCTTGAGAGCTTCCATTTCTTCATCCATAGCTCCTTTCCATTCTGGTTTGGTAATTGCTTCTTCATAGGTACCTGGTTCTTCATTTAACAAATCCTTTGCAAGATATACAGAATGTTTAGTTACAAGTGATGTGTCATACCCATATCTGATAGGCTTCTTACTTTCTCTCTGAGATCTCCTCATAGCTTGAGTTGAGGATTCTGGTATATCCTCTAGCTTCTTCATCTTCATCTTTCCTTTGGACTTCCATGCCTTGAATTCCTCAAGGTTAATTGTATCATCATCATCTGAGCTTGAGTCTTCTTTCTGGATTGGTTCCTCCTTGGTAAGCCTTGGAAAATCTTCTTCCATGTCATAAGGTAGACTAACCTTCCTGCATTCATTCTCATACCATGAGTCATTCTCATCAAAGATGACATCTCTGCTTACCTTGAAGCCTTTGTTTATTGGGTTGTAGAATCTGTATCCCTTTTGGTTCAAATCATAACCAATGAAGATACATTTTTCAGCTTTAGGGTCTAGCTTTCCCCTTACCTGTGAGGGAATATGCACATATGCTACACAACCAAAGATTTTGCAATGATCCAGAGAAGGTCTCTTACCATGCCAAGCTTCATATGGTGTCATACCATCAAGTGATTTGGATGGCAACCTATTTATGAGATAGGTGGCAGTGGATACACCTTCTGCCCAAAGATAATTTGGCAGCTTCTTTTCATTAAGCATAGACCTAGCTGTTTCTACTATGAGTCTATTCCTTCTTTTAGCTACTCCATTTTGTTCAGGTGAGTACCTTGTGGTTATCTCCCTTTTGATGCCTCTTTCCTGCAAGAAGTCTTCAAACTCATTGGAGAAGTACTCTCCTCCACCATCTGACCTTAGCCTTTTCAAGCTTCTTCCTGTTTGATTTTCAACAAGTGCAAGATACCTCTTGAAACAATTAAACACTTCATCTTTATGTTTCATAAAGTATAAGATAGTCCACCTGCTATAGTCATCAATGAAGGACACATAGTACCTTGAACCTGAAATGGAGGGATCCTTGCTAGGTCCCCAAACATCTGTGTGTACCAAGTCTAGGTAGTCTTTATGCATGAAACCTTTCCTTGAATAGGGCAACCTGTGAGACTTACCAAACTGACAAGCACCACACTTGTAAATCATGTGTTGTTTGGATACATTAGGTATCCCAAGCACACATTGATCCCTGCACATTTGCTTTAGGGTTCTTTCACCTATGTGACCTAACCTCTTGTGCCATATTTCTAACTCTGAAAGTGTTTGATCCTTGTAATTATATAAAGCAATGTTCTTGGTGTCTTCTAGCTCAAAAGTAAACAATCTACCTGATTTCTCTCCCTTGGCAATTCTTTTGAAACCATGTCTTGGGTCTTCCACATATGCTCCATGTTGAGTGAACCTGACCTGCAAACCTTTCTCCACAATCTGACCAACACTCATTAGATTCTTGGTGATGGTTGGTACATAGAGTACCCTGCTCAATAGGTTCTGGTTACCATCACATGTCTTTACATTTCCAATCTTAACAACAGAATGTTTGGTATCATCACCTGTCTGTACCTGATGTTTGCCCTTGGGTTCTTCCAAGTCAGAGAGTAGTGCCACATTGCCAGCTACATGGTTAGAACATCCTGAATCAATATAAAATAAATGATCATCATTTGTACCTGCCTTGGAGGTCATATTCATGATCAATATGGAGTCATCTTGCTCCTCTGTGTAGTTGTTGTAATCCCTTCTATTTCTGAATCCACCTTGATAATTACCATTGTGGTTGTGGTTGTAATTGTTGTTGTATTGATTGTTGTATCCATTGTAGCCTTGGTGTTGGTTGAACCTGCCTCTCCCTTGAGAGTATCCACCTCTTTGATAGCCTCTTCCTCTCTGATTCTTGTAGTTCTTGTAGCATTCATCTGTGGTATGATTGGACAATCCACAAATGTTGCATGGTGATGAGTTGTAGGGTCTCCCCCTACCTGACTTACCTCCTCTGCCTCTTCCTCTTGAGGGTCTACCTCTCCCTGCATAGTTTGCTTGGGAGGTAGAACCTTCTTCATCAACCTTCTTACTTTTACCTTTATCTTTAACCTTCTTATCAGTATATAGAGCAGAGGGGTTGTTACCTTTTGATTGATCTCCTGCCTTTGTAAACTTTGCTTCATGTGTGAATAGTTGGCCCATGAGTGTTGTGAGATCTGGGGTATGCATGTCCATGTAGAGGTCCATTGCAGTGGTGAAGCTTTCCCACTTATCATCTGCCTTGAGTCCATTTGTTACTTGCCTGACTATTTGCTCCTCTTCAATCTCCTCTCCAATGCTTGCTAATTGGTCTGCCACATCTTTAATCTTGGTCACATACTCTGAGACTGATTGCTTGGGCTGCTTCCTAAGGGTTGTGAATTCAATCCACAGTTGATTCTTCCTGGCCCTTGTGTTGGAAGAGAAATATGTTGACAGAGTTTCCCAAGTCTCTTGGGAAGTCTTACAGTTCCTTATATGAGGTAAAAGGAAATCAGATATAGAGTTAAGAAGGTAAGACCTTGCCAAAGCATCTTTTGCACACCATTGGTTGAGCCTCTCTTGTTCATCCTTGGTGGGTAGTCCTCTAGCTTTGAATGAGGGCAATTCCTCATCTCCTGATATGTATCCAAATAAGCTTCTTCCTTGTAGATAGGTCTTCATCCTTAGAGACCACGCTTGGTAATTGTTCCTGTCCAATTTGTCAATGAATGAAGGAAAACCATCTCCCATGTTTACCTTATTTGCTCTGATACCACTGTTGGGAGAGATGGTTGGATGCACTCAAGAGATTGAGTTGAAGCTGCTAGACCTGCTTTGCTCCAGCCCTCCTTTGTTTCAGATATGCTTAGTACACTTGATTAGCTTCCAAATGATACCAAGAAAGCATATATGTACTTTGCAAATAATATGTGTAATGATCAAATCAAAACAGACTACTTGAGATTTCAAGAATCCAAGAAAACTTGCTAATTTGGTATTGACACCTGCTCAGTCTTTCACTCAGTATGACCAGCACACTTACAATTGATCAAATTCCTTCTGTACATATTAAATTAGCTTAGCAAGCTACCATTTGCAAGTCGAATGAGATAAAATGATAAACTACACACTGAGAAATCACTTTAGCAAAATTATATGTACCCCCGACTTTTTAGGAACTCTGCAGAAGAATACCAGAGGTCACTTCGAGCGAGATTTCTCCGAGATGGCTGATCCAATGACCTTGAAATTTTGTAGGCATGTAGAAGACTTAGAGCTGAATCCAATGTGCTTTGAATCACTTGATTTGAATAAGTAGATCCTGAGATATGCCCTGTTGAAGTTGACAGACTTGGAGATGATGACTCAGAGAAAACAGAGATAATGAATGTGTATACTTCTATTGATTGATGTAGTTGTACAATCTCATTAGCATGACAAGCATAGCTAAATGAGGTGTTGTGGTGTAGGCTATGAAGTAGCACTAACACACACAGAGTTACAATGGTAGAATGCCTCGGGGAGTGAGCTCAATTGGACTTGCTTACCCGCGACTTTTTACATTGACTTTTATAGAAGTTGAGTTGAGATTTGAATTTGAATTCAAATTCAAATCTCCTATAATCACTCCTCTAAAAGTAGGGAGATATTCTCTCCATTTACACCATCCAATTTCCACGACTTAATCAAGTAGGTGTGTGTTCATAAATGACAAGTCACTAAGACTTTTACAATGAAAGTAAAAAGATAATAAATCATAGGTATGGGTTCCTATGCTCTTCCCTTCAAGTGAAGTCTTGATGAAAATTGTCCAAGCTAATCTTCCAAAGTTCCAAGCCAAGTGTGAAGGCTTGAAATGCACCAATAGACCTTTCTCTCATACCCTAGTAGCCTCCATACTCTACAAAATGGAGCTAGAGAGGGGGTGTTGAGAATATGAGAGTGCATCTCCCTTTTGTGTCTTGGAGTCACTCTATTTTTATTCCATTTTCATTCCATTTCCATTTTATATTATATCCTTCGGATTTGAGTACCTTGCCATTTGCTTCTACCATTGTATTCATTCTCCTTTAAGGCAAATTATCCCACATGAGATGTACTTTGGAGAGCCCCTCCCAAATCTATACAAGGAGGGCCTGTTGCTCTAGCACAATGGTGAGAACCACGTTAAGAAGCTCCACCTCCTTAATGTCAATCCACGGAAGAGATAGGAGTGATATGAAGATCTTGAATGTGAGATGAAGTGAGAGTGAAGGTGAAGTGAGAGTGAAGGTGAGAAGCATAGAAATGCACACACACATACACACACACAACAAGGAGACAAGCAAGACACAATGGAAGGTGAGAAATCAACTCTATTGCTCAAGATCTCAATTACAAGCTCAAAGTAGCTCTAAGCTCACACTAACTAACCTCAAAAATGAGCTCTCTAGCTCTTTTTATAGATTCTAAACTAGTTTTGACCGGTTTCACATCTAGTGACTGGCATAGTTAAAAAATAGCTCCTAGATGCTATTTGAAAGGGTAAACGGTGTCTAAAAATAACCAAAATTGGTACGCTCATTCTACCTAAGCTCCTCAAGCTCGAGGACTCCTCGGCTTGCACAAAATGGAGCTATAAATTACAAAAAGGGTTTTTCTATGTTACGTATGTTACAATAGTGATGAGAATCACTGTTGGAGGTTTTGAAGAATATTTATAAAACATAAATCTTTGAAAATTTGATTCGACTGACTCCCTGCTCTGTCTTTACATGCTTCCGCATCTTCTATGCCTCTGGCTACTGCCAACACTCCCCTCCCTCTCGCTTTTGTCGTCCTCGACAGAACCTTGTTGTGAGGTCTATCGGATGTAATTCTGTAGGAGCTCCTGAGCAAGGGTGTGTTCTGATATTCGAATGCCTCAGGCCAAATCTGCCTTGAGTTTCTCCCAATCAATTGGTTGCGGTTCATCGGATGGTGGGAGTCGATAATGTGTGGAATATACCATCTGTTCACAGAAGAATAATTGAAGCAAATGTGTGGGCCTGCTGATGAACACTTCTGAATGGTATTCCCAAAAACCGGTTGTGAACATTTCTTCGAAGGTCTACTTGTAGCATGCCGGTAAATATTTGATTCTGCAATGCCAGGCATAACACACCCGAAGCGATGGCGTTGTACTCATATCATATGCAAGATCTAGATTGCCATGCTCGAAGCCCGGGGTGTTTACATGAGGTGCCTTGACGCGTCTGAAGACTTTAAAAACCATCTGCATCATGTCAAATATCTTGACAGTCATGTGCGCTGCTATATCGTCCATATGTTTCAAGTGAGGGAGCCACTGACGAATCGTTGCCATCATGTATCCGACTGTAGGTGGTTCCGTGGGTGGGGTGAAGTATGGGTAATTCAACCAGTCCTAGCATTGCTTGTTATTCTGCACTTTAATCACAAATGCCTTCCAGGAGCGGTGATGTGGCACTGGTCCCCAACATGGGTTGTATTTTAAGTGTAGTGGTGCCTTGGCCTATGTACTCATCATCTTTGGATAATTCTGTAAGAGATCCTTGCGCCACTCTGGTTGATAGATCTCTCCTTGCTGTGCATCTAGTGGCAAATCATCAGGCTCAAACTGAGTAGCGTGAGAGGGTTTCTTGCTTGTTTCTTTCTCTATGGCCAACTGATATTCTGCCATTAGCATAAAATATGGTTTATACTGTAGCTCATGCCCAGATATGTATCTGCGAGGGGCCAAATGAGCGGCGACTGTAAAATTCTTTCTTCAATCATTGCCATGGCATGTAACTGCGCCTCTACCCTTGCTGAGTGGGTTGTTCCCAGTTCTTCTATCGTCTTCATCCATGCGGGAGTTGGAAGTTCGAAAGTCGTCTGGCCTTCAGTCGTGACTCGTCCACCTGGGATGGGTTGGGGTTCATATGCTTCTTCAAAGGTTTCCTCCATCGGAATAGTGACTGTTTCTTCCTCTGCTGGTAGTTTCGGTGGGGAGTCTGGCCTGGGGGGTGCTTCATATACAGCTATCTGTGATTGGAGCGTTGATACTTGGGCCCGTAATGCATTGAGTTCCTCTAGGATGTCAGGAGATGGGTCCGCAAGAGCTGGTAGTCCTTGTGGTATTGGTGCTCTTAGTTGCAATGTCTTGTGTTCCTCTTTGAGCTTCGGAAACTCCTTGTTCATGCTGTCATACTCATCTAACAATCTGACATGATCTTCTAACAACATTTTCAAAGATTCTGAGGGCACGGCCTTGAAGCGGCTGGGGCTCAATGGTTGGTCTGGTTGATCCCGGGCAGCTTCTAAATTCTCTCTGTTCTGTTCTTGTAAGCGCTGGTTCTCTTCTTTCGCTGCTGCCAGGTGTCGTCTGAGTAAGCCCATGTTCCTAGTGAGCGTTGCATTGCGAATATTCTGTGCCCTTAATAAGGTATCGATATCCGTGACAGCCTCTTTTGTCCTTGCTTCACTTTCTAGTTACAATTTATGATATGCCTCTCGTAGCTCTTGGTAGCAGGTATTCAATGAGGCATTCTCGATGGATAGTGAATTGAGTTGCGACTGTAAATCATTAGTTGTCTTCTGCAGCTGTTGATAATTAGTTCCAAGAGATGTGAACTCATCTCTTACTTGAGTCATATAGGTGAGCATTTGTCGAAATGCATTATCTACAGTGGGTGATAATATTAATGGTGTGCTAAGTGAAGATGCAGTAGGTGTAGATGCAAAGGGAATGGGGAATGGGGGTGGGAAAGTGGATGCTCTGGTGATTGTGGAAAATTGTGTTGTGCCTATGTATGGTTGTGCCATGAATGAAGTGAGTGGTGGTGCGGTGGGTGGTGAGATATCCATGTCATTGGACGTGGTGTCAAGTGCGGTGACTGTGAATAATGGTGTGAAAGTGGATGCGTGCGTGGGTGTAAATACAGGGTTTACAAAGCTTGAAGAGTAATTTACAGAGGGGTTTTCTAATGCTGCTTGGTGGAAAGGGGAAAGAGGAATGACAATGGGTCGGGGAGGTGATACAGGGGAAAAAGTCATCGGGGTTAGAAATGGAAATAGTGGTCTCGGGGGTGTAGGAAAGGATGGAAAAGATGGATGGAGAAACGGACTAGATAGAAGAGTGAATGTCCGAGGGAGAAAACTAGGTTGGGTGGGTGTGGACATGGTGAGAGGAATGGATGTTACAAGGGCTTCTGCTACTATGCCATGGAAGGAAGTGGATGTTCTAGGAGAAGGACGGTGTATGGGGGAGACTGGATGGATGGGAGGTGAAGGAGGAGCGGTTGGGGTGGTAGGTACTTCAACAATTGTGGTGGTATGTACAGCAGTAGTACGGGGTGGGGAGTCGATGATAATGGTGTCTTCTGCCAATGAGCCTTCAGGGATGAGACGTGCTTCCCTGGCCTGTTCTGAAGATTGACCACCGGTGGGTACCCGAATGTATTCCCCAGGTTTGGTTAGTAACCGGACTCTGCGAGGGTCATACTGCGGTAACGGTTTCCTCTGCAAATATCGTAAGGCTTCGGTGGATCCCACTGATTTGACAAGTTCTCAGAAGCCTCTGATGTATACTTCTTCGAATCCACCTGAGAGAAGTTCCTGTTCTATAAGTGATTGACTCTCTTCCTCAGTCAATTTCTTGCACGCCCAAACTTTCTCCATGGTGCGATATAGCTTCTTGATGGCTAGCGTATAAGCTGCTGCTTCAAAGGTTTCATCTTCATGCGTACTGGTATCACCCTAGGTGTCGGTGTGCTGTCCTTGTTCATCTGTCTGCACATGTTCTTGGGATTCATGAGTGCCCTGGCTTGCTTCATCATCGCCATCGTCTTCATCGGTTTCTGTTCTTTCGTCCTCGGAACTAGACAATACTTGTCCTTGTGGTTGGTCTCGAGGCGTGGTCGGATAGCTTGGCTGTTCATATTCTTGAGAAAATATCTGTCCTTCTGAGAACTGAAATTCATTGGAGAAAGCATCTTGCATTTCGAAATCAAACGTTGTATCTATGGGTTCCGCTTCCAAATTAGGTATCGGAAAAGAGAAAGCTTCTGCACCAATAGTGGTGGGAACTTCTGCTGCAGTGGTGGTAGGACCAGGGGCTGTGGCTACTTGAGGAGTGAATGTGTTGGTAGTGCCCTCCGTTACAACTAGTCTTGATAATCGTATGCGAATAGGTTGTACAGGGGGTTTAGTAGGAGATTGTGCTGGAGAGGGTTGCGGTGACGGTGATTCTGGGACCTGTAGGCATGGGATAGTACCTCTCATGCGCTTCCGTGCTCGTCCTTTGCTAGGCTTCCTAGCTTTCTTCGTTGCCCCTTTGAATGCTTTCAGCTCCTCGCTTGTCATTGCTCGTTCGATAGGTAAATCGTAGGCCAAACACATATATACAATGCGCGTGAGGGCGCAACATCCATTGATGACCTTCTTTCTTTCCCATCTATGTTGTGCTAAGTAGAGTTGATCAATGATCCAGCTTGCTAGATCAACTATCTAGGGTCCAGTACATGCTAAATATAAGCCAAACCATGTTCGTTTGTGGGGCATGGTGAATCTATCCTGAGCGGGGAAAGCGAAATGCTGCATACATATCCTCAACGGTTTAGAGAGCTCAGGTGTGATTGCTGAAATATCTTCCCACTTAGTAACATCCCCACGTTTCATAGGCTCTGGAATCAGCCTTTCTTGTTCTGTTGGAGTATGCGTACCATGGATCTTGATTGCAGCGCGAATCAAATCTTTAGAAAGATAAAACCTCTTATATGGCGGATCATTTACTAATGACGGCAAAATGAATGTTCCTGGTAGATCCTTGTTCTCCGAAGCTATCAAAGTGGTGATTAAGTAGTAGCATCTATAGAAGTCGGGTTTAGGCAATGGATCACTGAAATATTCTGTAAAGCCTGCTCTTGCCCAGACATGCGTTAAATCTTCTGTGTTCTGTAGTCCTTCGAATTTCTCTTGAGAAGAATTGATACTTGGCCCAAGTACGGTGATCAAACGCCAAATTGGCCTCAAAGATGAAATCTACATCCGCTAACGGTCCTGCTAATCCTTGGAACCAGTGAGAATTGCGATGAATCTTTTTAGTATATCCCCTGGGAGGGTCATGAATTGGCATGGGTCCTGGAAATCCCTGAAATTCTGGGGGTTGAGCCATAGGATGGGGCTCCGCTAGTAGTTCTCCAATATTGGCCATGGGTACACTGGGGCCAGCTTCTGATGGTCCTTCTGCCTGCATGATGATTGATGCGAATGCGTAGTAGATCTGCTACATAAGATTGACACATTAGTATGGAAATTAATTATGATCCCATTAAAGTGAGACCGCAATCCCTTTCCATAACCGATGTGTAACCCGTGTAGCCGAGTGTCGTGATGTGGTTTATGGAATGATTTCTTGCAAACTAATGCAGGTCTCTAGACACCTACATGCTTCAGATGATGCATAATTGCTTGATGAGGTGTTATTACAAATGATGTTGGGTTATAGTGTGTGGATTTGTACAAGGTTCAGTCGTGAATGAGTTATTACAAGGTTGTAGATTAGTCGGGGTGGGAGTTATGTTAGATAAGGAGTTAGGAGAAGACTTCTGGATACGTTTCGGTATCCACTTCCTAAGAGTTCGTGTGGGGTGATAAGTTTCTGCTGAGGGACAAAAGGTGATATCGGATGTGGTGGTATTAGGGGTTGAAGAGATTTCTGAGGGGTATATATTACATGGCTTGAGGGTTGAGCTATAATACACTGTTTGGGTACCCAAATCTGCGTGGGTGTGGGTCGATTCATAAGGTACTTCTTGGCGATCCAAATTTGCCGAATGTGCGAACTTGTGGAAGAAGGTCGAGGAGATGTTGAATATTGACTCTGCTTCTGCCTTGACTTCTTCTCCTGTCCATTCAAAATTGGTCAAAAGAGAGTACAGAGGCTTGGCTATGATTGCATACATGTGTATGAATCGTCTATAATAACCACAATGTCCCATAAATGCTTGTACCTCTTTTACATTAGTTGGTCTAGGTAGATCTGCAATCACCTTCACTTTTTCTTTGTCCGTAGAGATTCCATTCTTTGACACAATGTGTCCTAGAATTTTGCCTTGTCTGACCATGAAAACACACTTTTTTGGGTTCAAACAAACCAGATATTCTCGACATTTGTCAAATATTTGTCTTAACTCGGGGATATGAGTCTGTCTTATATTCGAATGAGCACATAAGTCATCGACATAGACTTCCAAATTCTTGCGTAAGAATTCCTTGAAAACATGACACATGAGTCGTTGGAAAGTGGCGGGTGCATTTGTTAAGCCAAATGGCATTACACGAAATGCAAATATGCCCAATTCTGTGGCAAAAGTCATCTTATGTTGATCTTGCGGAACAATGGCTACTTGATTATAGCCTGAGAAACCATCAAGGAAGCTGTAAACTTCCTTGCCCGCAACTCTTTCCAATAAATGTTCTGTGATAGGAAGAGGATAACTATCTCTAATCGTGACGGCATTAACTTTTTTAAGGTTAATACACACACGCAATTTTCCATTCTTCTTGGGCACGACCACAATGGGGGATACCCATTCAGTATGCTCAATTTTGTAAATGAATCCTGCTTCTATCAGACTATCTATTTCCTCGCAACGTAATTATCATTATACGTGTATGGTTTTTGTTTCGTAGGTTTTGCATCTGGAGTCATAGGGATTTTATGAGAACATATATCCGGATCTACTCCTTTCAAATCTCTGTAACTCCAAGCGAACACATCTCTATATTCGCGCAATAGGGCAACTAATTCTTCTTCTTCTTCATTCATCAAATCATGCCCAATGTATGTACACTTTTCTTCTTCTCCTTCTATGGCCACTATGATTTTCTTGGTTTTCTCTTGATTATCATATACTTCTCCAACTTCAGCTTTTCTGTTAGGCATTCGTACCATTATTCGTCTATCTTCTATTTCATACTTTTTGAAGTTCTCGGGAACCTCAAACAAGGATTCTTCTTCTTCTGACATGGTTTCTTTCTTCTTTCTTTTCTTCCCTTCACTTTTAGTGGTCACTTGAGTGGCTAACCTCACATCATTCGTTAGTTCTTCGTGTTTCTGAGGGTGAGCTTCTACTTCGTAGAAGTATTCTTCTTCTGATGCAAAGGGTGGGTCCATAATAATTGACTCTAAATCGAAGTCACTCGCATCCTCAAATGCATCAGTGTTAGGTTCACACTCTTCTATAACTGAATCACACATGATTGGCTCTATTGTGAAGACAGAAATGTCATAGCCATCCTCGTCACAGTGGGGTGTCCATTGTTCTTCATTGATGGCTACATCCATGGTTGCTAAGATTTCTGCCCAACCATGGGGTTCGAATTCTTCGTCTGGAAATACTACAGGTGTGTAAGCTGGGTCTTGAAGGGTTCGTGGATGTTGTTCTGCACCTAAAGTCCTAGCTTCTAGCCGTTCTTCCTCTTGTTTTTCTACCTTACACATCCATAAATGAGTGTCCTCGTGTAACCATGAGGGGTCTGACTCCAATGAGTGTATAGATTTTGTTTCTACTTGTGTCTTATGGATGGTGTTCCATTGTATTGGGGGTACGTCTCGATGTGAATAGTCGTTAAGATTGACTTTAGTAGTCACTCCTAAATGTTGCAAGTATAAAGAATTAGTTCCCCAATCTTGTACAATTTGCAACTGGCGCATGAATGGTCGTCCTAAAATCATCTCGTAATCATGATTTTTTGCAAAATCACAAATGGCAAAAGTATGCTCAAATTCCACACCACAAGTGGTGAGAGATATGCCTTCTAGTAAGCCTAATGGTTTTTCTATGTGTCCGTCAACCATTTGTAGCTTCATCCTGGTAGGTCTTAGTGCTAGCTTACCCCAATGTTTCCATAAAGCGGTGGTAGCAATGGCTACTCCGGCTCCTGAATCTAAGATGGCTTTCGTGGTGTAGCCATGATGGGTTATTAGAAGATAAGTGTTACCTTCCTCTCTTTCGCTTACATCTCCGATCTTTTCTACAGGTATCTCTTGTACCTTCTTATGTGATCCTATCTGAGAGGAAGTAGTAGCAAGCTCAGGGAATTGATTTGCTACATGCTTCCACAGTTCTGGTTTTACCTTTAACAACTCTTCTAGGGTGAGATTACATTGTACTTTGGTATTCTTTATCACTTCCGTGTTTCTAGGGATTACTGATTCTTCATTCCTCACTATTATCGTGGGTGCTCTCATACTAATAGACTTAGCTTCCCAAGGTCCTGTGAACTGAGGTAATTCTTGTAAAGAATTGGATTCAAAACCTGTGTGTTCACTCAGTTGTTCTTCCTCTACATCATCGTAAATAGAGGGGATATCTTGGGGAAATTGCTCCTGCAAATCGTCTATTTCTTGAATAGGAGGATGGGTTCCTTGTTTTTTTCTCCATTTCTCTTCTTGGATTTCTCTCAAAAATTCATGTGAATATTTATGTATGGAAGACAGGTTTTCTTCCCCTTCTGTGTTGGGTACTTGAGACAGGGATGGTGCATTCCTTTCTTGTGTCTCTGGGACACTAGGATTCCTATGCTGATCCTTTTTCTCTTTGCTATCAATCAAGTATTCTAGCCTCTCCATCAATTCTTGAAAGTGTAGTTCCAGTTTTGCCATGTTATTCCAATTTAGATATCTAGAGGCTTCGAACATTGCTTGTGCTAATTCTACCATCTTCATGCAAAGTTTAGTTCTCTCAATTTCTAAGTCTGCTCGAGGGTAGTTCTTACTCATTTCTGCTACTTGGGGTCCTTCGTTTATTCTTGCTTGATATGCACAAAACATCATGTCTAGGCTTTCAGGTATGGGTTCTGCTAGAACTGATCCTGATTTTTGAGTTAGGTTTTCTTGATTCAATTCCTGTGAAGTCAATTCTAGGATTTTGGCTCTAGATTCCTTGAGACTTCCTTCCAACTCGGTTATCCTCTTACTCCACTTTCTTTTAATCCTTTCTCTGGAATCTTTCCTAGACTTCACCTTTTTACTGCTAGACTCTCCAACTTCACTAGTTCCGGCTATTTTCTCCTGATTAAGCTGTTGGTTTTGTAAGAGCGCCTGGGCTCTTGTTATAGCTTGGATAGGCATATAAGTAGGGTTGGATCCATCTGCGTTGTTTACAATACCTATCACGTTGATCAGTGTCACATTTGAAGCGTTAACTGGGTTCTTAGGACAATCTTTTATGACATGCTCTTTACCACAATCGGCACAAAAGCCTTGTATGTTATAGTACTGTGACTATCCTGCTATCGGAGGATGTGGACAATCCTTTATGAAATGATCTCCTTGGCACCTAAAGCATGGTCCTCTAGGGCCCTGTGGTCTTTGCTGTCTCAATTGGGGCCATGGATTTGGGTTTGTGTACATCACATTAGCGTATTCGGGCTCCCAACTAGGTTCCACTGGTGGACTATCATATTGATATGTTTCTACATGTTCTGGTGACTCTGTGTAGTACGCGGGTGGACTATCTACATGAGTAGAGTCAAAATTGTTAGAGTTCGTATCACTGTCAGTAATTAAAGGTGAAACGGGAACTAAAGCCCTATTGAGGTTTTCTTCTGCAGCAGCGTATTTTACTAACATGACATTAGCTGGCGGGGGTGGCTGCTGTGCTAAAACAGGTTGAGGTCTTTGTTGAGCCTGATAAGGATAGTTCTGAGGAGGCCTATAGTAATAAGGCTGAGCATTGTATTGGCCTTGATACTGTTGGCAGTAGTCAAGGAACTGAAGGAGTCACAAGACAAGGAAGCCTACGAAGGGAGTCGGAGCGAAGAGAAAGCACAAGCAGACACAGTAGTCAAAGAAGATCTGGCAAGTAGGCCATTTAAATTTTTCAGGCATCAAAGAGTTGGGCACACAAGAAGAAGGAACAAGTAGGGAGCTCCAGGAAATGTATGTCAAAATGTTAGAAGAAATCCCTACATAAATAGTGATTTTCATCACTAAAAACCATTGTAAATACCATTTCATATTTTTGTAACTCCATTTTGTGCAAGCCAAGGAGTCCTTGAGCTTGAGGAGCTTTAGAAGTACCTACCTATCAATTTTCACATTTTTTAGACTCCGTTTGAACCTCCAAATAGGGTAGAGAACCTAATTTTTAACTAGGCCGGACACTAGGTCTAGACAAGGCCAAAACCTAGTCAAAAACTATAAATAGAGCTAGAGAGCTCATTTTTGGGAGGGCTTGTAATTGATTTGAACTTGTATGAGCTTGTTGAAAGTAATCTAAAGAACTTCATTGCTTCTCACTCTTTGTCCTACCTTGTGTGCGCGTGTGTGTATATGTGTGTGCATGTTTGTGTGCTTCTCACTCACGCACTTGTGCCTTCACTTGCTCCAGGTCATCATACCATCCTCACGTCTTCCCAGATTGACATTAAAGGAGGTGCTACTCATCACTGAGCTACACCAAATTTTGGCGTCGTTGCCGGGGATCGAGCTTTGAGGACGAGCGTGTGATGGTAAGACGTAGAGTTGACGCGTTGGAGTTATAGGTATTTTCTTCACCTTTTTCCTATTTTCTCTTGTTTTCTCATCACCATCATCATCCTCACCATCTCCCACATCCATCTCCATCATCGCGAAAAATTTCAGTTTTTGGTCATATCACCCCACCCATACCGTTTCCCTCATTTCACTTGTGAGAGAGAGCGAGAGAGCGTTTGTGTGCTTGTGATTTTCTATGTTTATTGAGATTTTCTGCAGGAATCAGCATCCCTAGCAGCTGCACCAGCTCCAGCAGGTAAAAAATTTTGACTGTGCAGGTCCCGAGACGTTGACCTCTGTCAATCGCGACCGACAGAAAAAATGATCTTTTTGCTAAACAAAGTACATAACCATAATCTACAGGCCTAGAGCTTCCCAAATGTGTGTTTAAAATTTTAAAATTCCTCAGATTTTTTTCAATCGCGATCTCCCTGTCAATCGCGATCGACAAACCACGACGGACACATGCCGACGGCTCTATCAATCGCGACCGACAGAGTCAACGACCGACTGACCACGACTGACAGAACCTACGCATGACACGTGTCAATCGCGATCGAGCCATCAATCGCGATCGGCCAGTCAATCGCGACTGACAGCCTCGACGGACCTGTCAATCATGACCAACTCAGTCAACGATTGCTTGACCACGACGGACAGACCCTCGCGATGGACCTGACAATAGCGATCGACCCATCAATCGCGACTGACAGAGTCAACGACCCTTTGACCACAATCGACTGAAAATCCGGGCCACGTGTCAATCGCGATTGACCCATCAATCGCGACTGACAGCCACGACGGACCTGTCAATCGCGACCGACACGTCGATCGCGATTGACCTATCAATCGCGACTGACAGAGCTTGCGAACGCGATTGACGGGCAAATTTGGCCAATTTTTTAGGACAAAAAATAGAGGTCTTGATTAATTAAGGACACGTTAAGAACGACCAAGTCCAAGAACTCTAATCACTCAAGTTCAAGTGTTAGGAGATTACAATTGCGAAACAACCTAAGGGAAAAGAACTTAAATTGAGCGACCACACTCAAAGTACGATAAAATTTAAGTGTTCCTTGCGACGAAGATTAAATGGACAAGAAGTGACACCCTAAGGGCAATTAAAAAAGAACAAGTAACTAATACAAAAGAACTCAGCAACGCAAAGTGTACTTTGGAAAATTTGAGATCATTCAATTGGGCATATGAACCTTAGATCAGGACGACACCTAGGGAGAGATAGACTAAGTCTTAGATCTTCAGAGGCTAGTGTCAATCATACTGCTAGGTCTTGGGCCCAGCAGTTGAGCCATCATTCGTACTACCCTAGCTCTGAGACTAGCGAGTCTGAGATGTCCCACGGTATGGAGAGACCTACAGGAAGTTCTGGAGTGCCATATTTACATAGGGTGGAAGGCCCTTACAAGACGCAACTCGAATACCTTAGGACCAACCAATTAGGTGCTAGCATCTATGAGGACGGCCTAGGAAGATCTGTGGTCCAGATCAAAAACCCTGACCAATCCATTGGACTAGAGCACCCAGCTATCAAGTTTGAAAATGGAGCGTACTTGGACAAAGAAGGGACAATATATGTAGTCACCAGTCACCCAGATAGGATAGATGAATTTGGGAATGTGATCCCAGAAACGGACTTAGGTGACCTAGAGCAAGGAAACATGGGTGTAGAACCTAGAACCCCCCGAGGCAAATCTGTTCTCACCAGGATTATCACGCCAGAGTGGATTCCCCAAGACAATAAAAGCATAGATCTACTCCTGAACCGAGAGACTGATGAAGCCTTTTGGAGGTATAGATCTAATCAGCCGAATGAGGTAGGAACAATTATGATATATGAGTTCAAAGATCCTGATAGCCCAGGCAGAGTGACCTACTTAGATCACGCTTCAGAGAGGATCTTTGTGGTTACAGAAAATGATAGGCATGCTTACACTTGGAAAGGTGAATTTATTTTCCCCCAACCAAGATCAAATGCGTCCTTTGGTCACCCAGGAGCTGGAACATCCCAAGCTCATGGAACTCAAAGAGACAAACATAGAGATAGACCGGAGGTAAGCTTTGCCAACCCAGTGGGAAGAGAAGGAACGAGAACTGAAACAAATAGAGTGGAACCTGAGGGACTTAGAGCCCCAAGGAACCAAAGGAATGCTGATGATTTCCCTCTGCCAAGGCCTAGGGAACACACCAGGATTTTGAGACCGACTCAGTTAGTTAAGTCCATGAAGAATTACTTCGATGGCACAGGAGACCCATATGATCATGTGGCCGAGTTTAGGCAAGTCTTGAGAGTTGAACAAGTTGAGGACCTATTCACGCAGTATAATGCCTTTGGTCTAACCCTGAGGAACACAGCCCTTACGAGGTTTCAACCATTGAATGAGAGACAGTTCAGAAGCATAGACCAACTCTTAGAGGCTTTCATCACCGAATTCTCTAAAAGTGGCATAAGGCATAATACTTCCTCATTGATACATAGCTTCAAGCAGACCCCTCAAGAGACCGTGAGACTTGCAGGAAGAAGATTCAGGCAATATCTTGAGTGATGCCCTGTTCTTGAGTTACCAACACCAGCCAAACAAGTGGCTTTATTCTTGGATGGATTGCTAAGTACCAAATTGAGGTCCTATGTGTACTTGAAGGACCCTAGGACCATAGAAGAGTGTGTACGCATGTGCATTGACATTGAGGATAACCTAGGGGAAGAGTTAGAGCTCTCCAAAATCTACAAAGATTCAGATAGTGCTTCTAGCCTCTCTTCCACGCAATCCACATCTATCGAGGAATTAGCAGAGGAAGTAGCTCAGAAATTAGGTGTCTCTAGCAAACAAATCCCAAGATTTGCCCCTGTTAAAAGATGCTATACTTGTGGAGCTGACCATATGGCGAATGTATGTCCCATCATGGCTCAACCCCAAGTGAACCCTAGCAGCCAATATTGCACCATAGAACGGAGATACACAAATCACACCGCACAAGACTACCCATACAATAAGCAAGCAGTTAGGCAAACCTACCCTCAGCCCTATCCACAACAAGGAAGATACCAGAGCCAGTACCCTCCACAGCAATATGGTAGACCACAGCAATCCTATCAACAACCCTACCAAAACCAACAAAGGTCTCAACCTGTGTTAGCTCAACAACCTCCAACCCCAGCTAATGTGATTCCTGTAAAGTATGCAGCAGCTGAGGAAAATTTGAATAGAGTTATAGTGCTAGTAACACCATTGCTTTCAGAAAGTGATCCTAGTGACCATAGCTTTGATTCTACACATATTGATAGTCCCAGGCTTACTACATGCAATCTCCTGAACATGGTGAGTCCTACTACAGTGAAGAACCAGGTGAACCTAGTTGGGAGCCAGAGTACACAAATGTAATGTACACAAACCCTAACTCAAGACCCCAACCTAAGCAGGTAAGACTCCCATTCCCTAGAGGACCATGCTACAGATGTCAGGGAGATCACCTCATTCGTGATTGCCCCTTACCTCCACCTACACAACCCCAGTCAGTGATAATTCAAGGCTTTTGCCAAGATTGCGGGAAGGAGCATCTCTTACGATACTGCCCAAAGAATCCCAATAATATGCCAAAAATAACTCCAATTAACGTTATTGGGTTAGTTGTAGACTCAACAGGAAGTGTCACTTCCACTGCACCAGTGCAAGTGGTCACTAGGGCCCAGGCTTTGCAACAGAACCCAGGAATAGGTCAAGAGAAGAGTGCAGAGGCTAGTGAAACCGAGAGCATAGCCAAGAAACGGTCGAGAGCCTGGAGGGATAGCCGAGAGAGAATGAAAAGAAAATGGTCTAAAAAGATGAGTGACTTAGAAGAAAGCATAAGAGAAACAAAAGCCAAAATTGTTGAACTCACCTCTCATACAAACTCTCACATACCACCACCACCCTCACTTCCATCACCATCTAACCCACCATCTGTCCACCTACCTAAGACCATCCCACCTCCCCCTAGAGTAGGATCAGTGTTAGCTGACCCCACTCCTGAAGACATAGACATGATGCTTAAGGCATATCAGGCCAGAATCCAAGAAGGGCCAAATGTGACGGAGCATGACAAGTGCTACCCCAGAGCTGACCTAGAGATAGAAAGAACCAAGCTTTGCGCGAAAATGGTCGCATTGGCTCAGACCATGTTTGAAGCACGTCGTCTCTTCAACTACTCTGGCTCAGCTAAGACACAATTGCACTTGGATGGACTCCTAGAGAAGTTAGAGAGCATAATTGCAAGATCTTCCAAGGAAGAAAAAAATCAAGGAAGAGATGAGGCAAGCAAAAGAATAAGCCTTCCCCCACAGGAAGCTTTTGTGCCCAATTCCACTGAACCAGACACCTCCTCTTCTATGAATAGGTACACACTAGAATTCCTACGAGAGATTCAAGAAGACAAATGGGCTAAAGAAAGTGAAGTCCCTCGTCCCATCGAACTTGTGGATGACGCACATGATCAATTCCCACAAGATATTCCCTCCATTTATGGAGAGCAAGAGAGTGCACAAAGTCAAGAGAGATTAGACTTCGAGTCTAATTCTTTACAGGAATTACCCCACTTCACAGGCCCATGGGAAGCCAAGTCGACATGTATGAGAGCACCCACAGTCATGGTAAGAAATGAAGACTCAGTCATACCCGAGGAATACGGAGGTAGTGAAAAACACTAAAGTGTAGTGCAACCTCACTTTAGAAGAGCTACTCAAAGTTAGGCCAGAGTTATGGAAACATGTAGCCAAACAAGTACCAGAGATAGCAGAACCTCGTTCCCAAGTAGGTTCTCATAGGACAGTGCCAGAAATTCCTCTAGACAAGATAGGTGATATGAGTGAAGGTGAAGAAGGAAACACCTATCTTCCCATTACCCATCAGGGGTACACAACCAAGGCAATTCTAGACTCAGGTGCAGGAGTTGCTATTGCCACCACTTCCCTATGGAAGCGTTGGGGCAAGCCAGCACTCAAGCCCACGAGGATGAAATTGCAGATGGCTGATGGCCACATAGAAAGACCCTTAGGCTTGCTGGAAGGAATAACTCTCACTACATGCGGTGTTGAGTTTGAGCATACTTTCGCCATATGTGATTTTAGCAAGAATCATGCCTATGAGATGAAAGAAGTCACACAAGAAGAGGAAGAATCTTTGTTTGAGGTCCCGGAAAATTTTAAGAAGTATGAGATAGATGATAGAAGAGTCATGATAAGGATGCCTAAACGAGAGGCACAATCAGGAGAAGCCTATGATAACAAATAAACCACCAAGAAAATAGTGGTAGCCCTAGAAGAAGGAGAGGAGAGATGTACTTATATAGGACATGACCTGACGGAAGAAGAAGAGCGCGAATTGATAGCCTTGCTAAGAGAATATAGAGATGTATTCGCTTGGAGCTACAAGGATTTGAAGGGTATTGACCCAGACATATGCTCACACACAATTCCCATGACCTCAGACGCGAAACCCTCTAAGCAAAAGCCATACACATATAATGATAACTATGCTGCTAAGATCAAAGAGGAGATAGATAGACTGGTAGAAGCTGGATTCATCTATGAAATTGAGCACACTGAGTGGGTATCCCCCATTGTAGTGGTGCCCAAGAAGAATGGAAAGCTACGAGTATGCATTAACTTGAAAAAGGTCAATGCAGCCACTATCCGAGATAATTATCCACTTCCTATCACAGAGCATCTACTAGAAAGGCTAGCAGGCAAGGAAGTATACAACTTCCTTGATGGATTTTTGGGCTACAATCAAGTAGCCATAGCTCCAGAAGATCAGCATAAGACAGCTTTTGCCACAGAGTGGGGCATATTTGCTTTTCGGGTAATGCCATTCGGGCTGACCAATGCCCCTGCAACCTTCCAAAGATTGATGTGTCACGTGTTTAAAGAGTTCTTGAGGAAGAATTTAGAGGTCTATGTTGATGATCTTTGTGCTCATTCCAACATTAGACAGACACATATACCAGAACTCAGGCAAATCTTTGACAAGTGTAGAGAGTATCAAGTCTGCCTGAACCCAGAAAAGTGTGTTTTCATGGTCAGGCAAGGCAAGATCCTAGGACACATAGTGTCAAAGAATGGCATATCCACCGATGAAGAGAAGGTAAGAGCCATAGCCGAGTTACCTAGGCCAAAGAATGTCAAGGAAGTACAAGCTTTCATGGGGCATTGTGGTTATTACCGACGGTTTATACACATGTATGCCATCATAGCAAAGCCTCTGTACGGACTTTTGACCAACTTTGAGTGGACTGATGAATGTGAAAACTCCTTCAATGAGCTCAAAAGAAGATTGTGTTCAGCACCAATCTTGACCACGCCAGATTGGAATAAGCCTTTTCATGTTCATGTAGATGCATCCAATTATGCTATTGGGTGTGTACTCGCACAACCTACGGGCAAAGGTAATATGGATCTTCCAATTGCCTATGCTAGTAGACAGTTAAATGCAGCTGAACGGAACTATACCACCACTGAAAGAGAAGGATTGGGCATGGTATATGCAGTTAAAAAGTTTAGACACTATTTGCTTGCAAATAAGTTTAAATTTTTTACTGATCATCAAGCACTGTTGTACTTGGTAAACAAGCCATGCAATACAGGTAGATTAGTAAGATGGTTTCTCTTACTAATGGAATATGACTTTGAGGTCGTGGTGAGGAAAGAAAGACTCACTTGAGAGCAGACCATCTATCTAGGCTCACATCTGGAGAAGCTGCACAAGGAGTATCAAATGACCTTCCTGATGCTTACTTGTTTAATTTGGAAGTTATACCTCAGTGGGCTAAACCATTAGTGCCACTATTGACATACGGGCCTAATCACCCAGTCATAAACACTCAAGATAGAGAGGTAGTAAAAGCCCAGAAGTACCATATCATGGCAGGAAGCATGTACAAACAGACAGATCAAGGGATATCGGCTTGTTGTGTGGAAGAGGACGAGTACGCAAAATGGTTGCAATTAGCACATGTAGGTGCATTAGAGCAACACTACTCAAAGCAAAGAACTTTAGAGACACTTAGGAGATTCAGTGCATTGGCCTACTATGGAAGCGGATGTCCAAAAGTTGTGCAAGGAATGCCCAATCTGTTGCACTAAACCACCTGTGGAACATGCCACTCTATATCAAGTGTCCATAGTTCCAGATTGGAGTGAACCATTAGTAGATTTCCTGAGGACGAGAACATTCCCTCAAGATATGGCACTGGCCAGATGAAGAAGTCTAGAACAAGAAGCCCTAGATTACTCACTCATTGGTGATAATCTATATAAGTGTGGTAAAGATGGTTACTTGAGACTATGCGTCCATGAGAGCGAATATCTCAAGATCTTGGAAGCAGCTCACCAAGGTGTAGCAGGAGGACACTTTGGACCAGATCGGGTGATCAAGGCAATACTATTTGCGGGCTTCTGGTGGCCGACCCTTCACATGGATGCACATACCTATGTGAAACGGTGTGATGTTTGTCAGAGAACTCAGTACCCTATACGCAAGGATGAGATGCCACTGAAACCTATGATGGGTGGACGTGCATTCTCTAAGTGGGGAATCGACTTTGTTGGTCCGATTAATCCCCCAGCTAAGGGTTCACATGCTGAATATATCATTGTGGCCACGGACTATTTAACCAAGTGGGTAGAGGTAAAAGCCACGACAAAGAACGATGCTCAGACGACTGCTAAGTTCTTATTTGAGAATGTGTTCACTAGATACGGGCTACCCATAGAGCTAGTAAGCGATAGAGGCACCCACTTCTTGAATGAAGTTATTGAAAATCTTCTCCAAGAATTCTTGGTAGTACACAAGAAGTCTACCCCCTATCACCCACAGGCTAATGGGCAAGCCGAAAGCACAAACAAGATTCTATGCAATGTGCTCACCAAATTGGTGAATAATAAACGCTCTGATTAGGACAAACAGCTACACCATGCTGTTTGGGCATACCGAGTGGCCTATAAAACGGTACTCCAAGCCACACCCTTTCAGATGGTATTTGGCCAAAATGCGGTGCTACCTTTGGACTTCTTGATTCCCACATTGAGAGTAGCACAGGAGCATGAGTGGACGGTTCATGAACTCTCTTCGCGAATTTTCAACCTCGAACGATTGGGTGAAACTAGACTAAGAGATGCAGCGGGAATATATGCAGCTAAGAAAAGGCAGAAAGCGTACTTTGATGCCCATGTGAAGGATAAAGGATTGAAAGCAGGGGACCTAGTGTTAGTCTACACTTTGAAGCAACATTCGAGAAAACTAGAGAAGAGAGGCTATGGACCTATGATCATAAATAGGATCTCGACTAGTGGAGCAGTCCAATTAGCCACACTTGAAGGCGACATTCTCCCGAGCTACATAAGTGGATGCAGAGTCAAGTTGTATCAGGAACCTCTCACGGAGGAAATGCTCAATTGACTCAACACTGCCAAGAAACGTAAAGAAGAGGAAAAACGAGTTCAAGAAGAAGCTCAGGCAGAAGCCTTGGAACGCATCCGAAAAATGAAGATGAGAAGACAAGGTCAAGATCAGCCAAGGATAGATGACTATGCGAACCCAAGATATCATATGGCTATGTGTAAAGTCTCAAGTGTAAGCCCACATAGAATAGTGGACCGACGTCCTTTTGTAACCTTGGAGATAGGACAAGGAAAGGGTGCAAAGACTGCACGGGCCTTGATTGACTCAGGTGCAGCCACTAGTGCCGTTAAACTCTCTTACTGTCAAGAATTGAAGTTAAAAGTCAATCCTATAGAAGCATATCTCATAGGATTGGGAGGTTTGGAAACCCCTTGCATGGGCGAGGTGGAACTTCCCCTCCACATTCAGGATGTCTTAATGACAGTGAAAGTACTAGTGTGTCAAGATGAGGACCTCACTGAACCTCTTGTCCTGGGTCAAGACTGGATCTATGACCATGCAGTCAACTTAAACCTAAGAAGTGGACTTCTTCAGGTATGGGTAAATCAGAGTTGAATTACAATTGAGTTAGATAATGGAACACTCAAGGAACTAGGAAAGGCACAGACTCCTGGTCCTTCCAGGGGTACACATGAAGTTGACCATGCTGTTCTTGTCCAAAGCTATGTGATGCAGAGGAACGGCGATCTCAATAAAGAAGTCAAGGACTCGACGGACTCCCTTCTTTTCCAAAGGCGAGAGGGAGGCAGCAACCAAAGGCAGATCAATTACTGAAGACTACCCATGCTGGAGGCCAAAAGAACGTGCGAAGCAGAATGACTCAGCCATTGAAACAATTGTGGGTGTGAAATGGCGAGCGGCCTATTACAGTCAAATGACAACAACCATCTCAACTTCCTATTAGTAATCAACGACATGATACTAATAAGGAGACTTCCAAAACTTCTTTAGAGAAAGTGAAATCTATCTGGGTACCCAAGAAGTCGCTGAAGGCTGGCCCACAATCAAGACAAATTTGGGTGCCTAAGGCTTGCTTGCAGGCTCAACTAGTCACACACAAATCACATCATGCACGCCAGGGTTCACTCACTCAAAGAGCCGTTACCCACTCTTGTTTAATACACACGAACACACAGTCGCCCAGAAGCACGAACAGACTCACTTGTAAATGGGTCCCAAAAACGCCTCATTCCCAAGCAGACATACTCATAAAGCCCTCCAGAGTCTCCACTAAACCAAAACCAAAAGCCATCCATTGTGTTTGGCAGCCTAAAACTTGTAATAAAACCCCCGAACCCCATGTGTAAATTCATCCTCACTTGCTAACTACATCACTCATACACTGCATCTTTCCATCTAGCTCGTAGGACTATCCATTCATTAACTACACACACAATCATCGAGCACTCACTGACCCACTAACCCATTACTCACCTCATGATAATGTTGTAACGGGGACAAAAAGTGTTCTATCTTGTCCATTACAATATTAACGCATGATTCTATATTCTCACAGAACCAGCAAGCAAGCAATAACAATGGCAAAAGCAGGAGGCACCAGTTCCCAGGCAGGGTCTAGCACACAGATTGTGGACATTGAAACCCTCCTCCTTGAACCACCACTCACTGAGAGGCCTCAAGAACTTCAAGCGGTGCATGTGTTCCCTATTCAGGATCCTCCTCAGGGACACACTTCTCAAGTGGGGAAACACGCTCATTGGTTTAGTGATGTCGCAGGGCCATTGGGTGATGGCACCTACTTCTGGGAAGCAGAAATTGAGTTCAATGGCAAATGGGGACGCTACCATTTCTTCACTCGCGAATTTGAGAACTATCAAAATGCAGAAGTTATGCGATCAGTTTGGACCAAAGCGGGATTGGATAGCTATTTTAGAGCACATTTGCCTAAGCCAGATTTCCTACGCTGCTCCTATTTTATCAGTACCATCACTCCTAGCAGGGCCAAGGGAGGCCATAGTACTTTTGTGCTACCCTCACTATTGCCACACAAACTCAAGAGATTCAAACTGACCCTGCCTATAAACATAATGGGTTACTCATGCTTGTACATTCACTTGGTAATTCATTCAGTGTTGTGTTGTGCTCCAAGCTTCTTCTATTGTTTGCGTGCTTTTGAAGAATTCAAACTCCAACAATTGGTATCGGAGTAGGTTTCAATTTCATATAGGGCATCATCAATAGCCCTCTCTTCATACTCTCATAATCACACAAAAATTGGTGAGCATAATCAAGGTGTTTCGGCATCTGAATGCTCTATCATAGTGCCTATGTAGACAATTTTGTCCATTTGTGCCAAACACCTATATAGCTTTTGGTTTTCCAATACAATCTGAGCTTATATATATTCCTATAAACCTAATGGGTTACTCATCCTTGTACATTCACTTGGTAATTCATTTACTGTTGTGTTGCTCCAAGTTTCTTCTTCTTCTTCTTCCTTGTGCTATTTGTGTGCTTCCTCAGACCTCAAACTCCAACAAGTTGCTGCTAGAGACATCTACTACAAAATGTAGTTACAAACCATAAATGCATGATCATTGCATGTCAGTTGTGGAATCCGATGTTTGATACTTTGATAGTGGTGCGACTAAACATATTATCTCTCAATGTGGTTTCTTCACCTCACTTGAGCTTCCTTCCAATGGGAATACTATCACATGTGCCAAAAAATCCTCATATCCTATCACGTGAGTTGGAATAATCATCCTCACATCTACTAGTTCATGATCTTTCTGATGGCAATAAAGTTATTGTATATGGTACATTGTGTCATGGGTTGTATAAGATCACAAATGATGGAAAATCTATGGATCATTAGGGGAAAAATTGGACCTTTTAGATAATGAGATGACTAGTAATGGACCAATCAGAAGAGAATGGTGGACACAGTCTAGTCCCTTAATCACATAGGCTAGGCATAAGATTGCCTTGTTTTTGTGTAGTCAAAGAAGAAAAAACCACCTAGAATTGGTATTTTAGCCATTTGAAGGGTTTTGAAATCCTTGAAAATGACTTAGAGCCCTTTGATTGGCTCAAGGATATAAAGGCTGATGTTTAGTTGCAAAAATCAAGGTGCCTTTGGATTCGGGACCTTGGATTGTCTTGATATCCAATTGAGGGGATCAAATGCATCCTCAAAAAGATGCCTTTGTCTCTGGGCCCTTGGATTTGCTTTGCATTAAGTGGTTGAGATGATAAGCCCCACTCAAAAGGCACCAGAGATTTGGTCCATTAGATTTTTCCTATTAACCATTTCTTGAAGTTGAGTGATAGATAGTACACCTACTTTTGAAAGTTCATTTCTACTAGTGGACCTTTTCCCAGATCTTGTTTGATTTCCCTAGATTAACCCTTAGAAAGTTTCTTTGCTCGTGCACAGTTCAACAAGACTTAAATTCAAATACTAATATCATATTTTTAGGATTTGGAATTACTAGGTGGACCTTTCTAACCAAATTCTTTGTTCTTCTTATCTTTGTAGGTTCTTCCAAAGAGAATTAGTACTAACCATCTTGAACCAAATTTGTCTCATACCCAAGATAGTTACATATGCTAGCCTCAAAGGTCACCAAAGCTTTGCACAAAGGAATAAATCATTTCTCTTACTTAAGCAATTCCTTTGAGTCCTCATACTAATTGAGGATACATTTTTATCAAGCCAACATAATAGCTTCTTGCTAGATCTTATATATAAATGATTCAAGTTTTATTTGCTTTAAGTTCAAAAGCCTTGCAAGAATGATACCTCTTTCTAGGCTTCATATCCTAGACTCCTCTTGGAACTTAGTGAACATTCTTGAATCACTTATTCTCATCATCTAAAGATTCAAAAGATTATCTTTTATAGATCATTCTATTATTCAAGGCTTTATAGTTGAATATAATTGACTTTAAACAAGCTCCTCACTTTTGAAGTTTAACTGAGAAAATTCCCTAAATTTTTTAATCCTCATTTTTTATCCAAATCTACTATGTACTCTAAAGTAGAATATGCATTCTATATAAAAGATTACATCTTATTTAAGAGGACAATGGATATCCTTTTCCAAGGTAATTATCATTTTGTTCCATTTACCATCTTCTAAATACAATCGAGTGTATTCAATTGGTTCAAGTAGGTATATTTTTTTACCTTTTTTATGAACATAAGACCTTACTCTATGTGGTTTTATGTTTAAAGTATTAACATGATTGTTGGGAATTGAAATCGCAACTTCCCAACTAAGAGTACGATGGGCTAACCACTTGCCCCAAAAGCCATAGTTGAGGATTGCTTCCTAATCCTCTTTCTTAAGGTATGTTTCAACCATTTCTTGCTAGGATTATGTGACATTCCTTCCCCCTTAGATTGAGCATTATCCTCAATGCTCACTTGTGGACCCTTCTATCTAAGTTGGGCCTTTTCCCACATTTGAGCACCTCCACTAACCTCAAACTCTAGTGCTTGGACCTATTTTGGACCTATCTAACCATCTTTTGGTGCCAAAATTCCCATGCACCTTCCTTCTTTGGCGAGTTTCAGACTCACCTATGGTCAAACGCTTCCCAAGTGCCCACAATTGAGGCATATCACCTCTATCTTGCCCAACTTCCTCAACTAGGTTCTAATACCAATGTTGGGAATTGAACTCACAACCTCCCAACTAGGAGTATGATGGGCTAACCACTTGCCCAAAAGCCATGGTTGAGGATTACTTCCTAATCCTATCTCTTAAGGTATGGTTCAACCATCTGCTCCTAAGATTATGTGACACAAATGTTTCTTATTGGATCTTGATTCTATTTCCTATCTGACCATGAGTGAATATTCTCAAAGGGAGTTAGTTCACATTGTCCCATACTAGAGAGTTGCTTCTCCGATTTGTAGAACTACATCCTTTATTTTTTCCACTTTCTTTGTCCTCTCAACACTCTTTGATCATTCTCAATGATCCCAAATTTCATCTTTGAATTCCGTGGAGTTATATACAAGAGATAAAGGACTAAGATGTCTAATTCTCATGCCAAGTAATCTTACATCTCGAAGATTTATTTGGTCAACCATTAACCTTTCCTTGGAATGTTTTATCAAACCATAAAAGTTTTGATTCCTTTGACTAGTCCATGTCATTCGCATTTCCCATATTCCTTTAGCCAATTTATTTTGTGAAAAGACCAAGTCTTTTCTCCTTTAAATTCTTCTATTATATTTACCCATAGGATTTTCTTGGGATCTTTAACTCATACCTTCATGAGTTTACATCTTTGATTAAGTCTTAACATCCTATTGATGTTCTCTAAACCTTTAAGTGTTATTTTAGGGATTAAAAATTATATGTCATCCCTTCATCTTAGGCAAGCTTTCCTACTTACCTATCCAAACTTTCTTCATCCATATTATCTATTTTTAAGAACCTTGCAATAGATATGCTTTGAGACTTACTTATACTTTGGTTATTACCAAGATAGAATTCCTTTATGAATTCCATCCTTGCATATCTAGTGCTCACTTTGTTTGAGTTTAAATCTCAAACACACTTAGGTACTTGATATCAAATGTACTCCCTAACTTCACTACAACAATCAAGGAATGCATCATCTTGCTTCAAAGTATCATGTTAATGATACCTTTCTTCCCCCTTTTAAAGAGTTTTTATCATTGAATTTCTATTAACTTCTAGGAAATCGATGCTCATCTGTTCTTGTAAACCCAAGTGGAGTTTTATTTATGCTCACATTTGATTTCTTTCAAGCTTTTTGGACACCTCATTGAATATCATCGAGTTCAAGATTCCATTATCCTAAAATCCAACCTCCCATACCATTGAATCTACTTTAGTGATAGTGTAAACTTAGATGTCCCATACCATCCAGTTTATATTCTCACCTTAGTGCAGATAGCTTTAGCTCTTACTCAGGGATTGCTTACTGAGAAAGCTCTTAGCTTAGTCTAATCAAATATAATCAAAATTCTTGTAAGTTATATCTTTACCAAGTCTTGATTTATTTTGAAAAGACTCTGAATATTAAGCCGTCATTGAACTATTTCTTTGATTAGATGTAATCAGAAGGTATCTTTGTTTATGCCAGAAGGTATCTTTGTATTTTCTTGCTAAATATTATAAATTGACATAATTCGGTGTCTATCTCAAAGGATATAGTCAATGTTAAGCGTTTCAAAATGGTTACTTCTTTAACCATATTGGTAAATTGATTCTTATTCGTAGAGAATATTTTGGAGCAGTGGTATTTAAAGTTTCTTTCAACCCTTTACTATTCCTCTTCTCCAAGAATGTATTATTCCTTTCAACCCTTTACTATTCCTCTTCCCTTTACTATTCCTCTTCTCCAGAAGCAATTCTCTTTCTAAACTCTAAACGGATTATCCTTCTTGTCAAAAAAGGAGAACCTTATTGGGGAAGAAATAAGATTTTTTCAAAAATATGAAATGGTTCAACCATTTCTTGCCTCAACTTGTCACTTTATGATATTCTCTTCCCTTGTTAGTGTGATCATTGTCCTTAGTGATCATTTGTTGAACCTCCTAAAGCTTTTGAACTTCATGACATCTTTCATGTTTATGAAAGATTTAACCCATCATTGTGTATAGGGTCTCATAAAAGGTTTAATTTCTCTTTTGTAGATCTTTGAATCCAAATTCTTATTGCGACTATTTGTGGTTTAATAAGAAGAGAATCTTGTTTTGACTTAAAGCTTCAGTCCTTTGCCTTGTTGATCAGGCATGCCAGGGGTTTTTATGGAGGTTGATGATCCATAAATAGGACTCAATGCTTAAGCTTTTTTCTAACTATGTTAAACTTTGTTGGCATTTGGATTAAGCAAATATATAAAAAACATAAAAGTTAATGGTTATTGAATCACATAACATCAACATACCAAAAAATGTTTATGCTTTTGAATTCACATGCAGATGTCATGCAGAAGTCTTGAACGTTAAACTTAGCGAGCTTAGTCATTCTCTCATCCTATAAACCCATGCGTACATGATTCAATTCATCCTATAAACCCTTAATCTTTTTTTTAGACTTGAAATGTCCTATGAGTGGGACTTGAACCCAAGTACTTTGCCCCATGGCATTCAAGGCATACCACTACATCACACCCGTTTGGACTTTCTTTTCACTTTTAAGCCTTGTTTAATAACTAAATATCTATGGATGTACTTAAACTTAAACTTGAAGAAAATAAACCCTTTTCCTTAATTCATTATATTGTTTTCTCATTGATGAGGAACTTTCCCCTTACAATTGATCAATGGAAATGGTCCCAACATATATGTGCCCATTTACCTAAGCCCCATGTTCTACCATGTAGAGCATTGTATCTTCTTTTATCATATTTTACTAAGAACTTGGATTAATAAAAATTTTCATTAAGAATCATATCCTTGTTGCAACTAAAAGGGAAACAATAATTTCATCACGATGTTTTTTCTCTCTCATGATCATTATTTTCACTTCCATATTTCCACTTGATTAAGAACGAAATATACAAAAAACCATCTTAGGTTATGAGGTTTATATTGGAGGAACATGCGTTTAAAAATCATAACCTTGAGGTTGATGAGGATTAGCTAAGAATCAATGTGCTACATGCTAAGGATCGGCAAAACTAAGGATCACCAAAGTTGATGAAGAAGTAAAGCCGTCTATAGCGAAGGCATTACCTTGATTTCCATGAATTCCAATACTATTCCTAGAGATTCTTGTATTAATCCTTGGAAATTTTCTAATGCAATAATAAATTGTCCAAATTTGACCTTCTTTATTTTTGGTGCTTTTGGGTATCTATTTGAAATTTTTGAGGGTGATAGGAAGAAGATGGATAAGAGATGAAAGAGAAAAAAGAGCTAAAGAACACCTTAAACATGTTAAAACTAACCCTAGCAATGGAGATGTATAAGATGATGATGAATAACTTCAAAAACATGAACATGAAAGAAAAAAGTTCAAGCACCGAACTCAAATGAAGTATGTAATTCACACTCACACTTTCTTATCATCACATAGGATTCTTGTGGGTGTTCACAATCTTCCACAATGGCACTTTTAAAAGACTTGCAAGCATGTATCAGACCAATCCATGACCTCTCTACAAGCCAATCCATGTATCTGACCTCTCTACATGCTATTATAGGAGAAAAAATATAAAGACAAAGAGCAATGGAGGGAAAACTCACCATTCTTGTGAGTAAACGTACAAAAAACGTGAAAAAAGGGCAAAGGGTGTCAAAAATCCACTCTTAGATGCATCAAAGGAACACAACAAGAGCTTGGTGCAGATTTTCTAGACTATTATTCACAAATAAAGTTTAATTTGATTTACAAGTCTTGAAGAATTTCACATAAACTTAAAAATAGTCCTATAGCCTCAAAATAACTTTGGTTTATGATTAGGAAAATGTGTGAAAATCCTAGAGAATATGTCATATCTCTCAAGGACTCCTTGACCTTGAAAATTTTGAGTTTATTCCTCTTAGTACAAATGAGGGTCAATTTTATGTAGAAACCTAACCTAAATAGTTTTGAAAATTTTATGGGCCTCTTTTTCTTAGATCTGCATGCATTCTTTTTTTCCTTCTTCCTTTGAATACCTCCTTGATTCTATTCTTTTTTCATCGCTTCCTAGCCTTATTTGAGATTTTTATTGAGTCTTGTGCATTTATACCAATCCCTTGCCTCATCCTTTCAGCAACACCTATGGTGAATCTTTTAATGAATGAAGTATTCGTGAAAATTACAATGAAATAAAGATTTCATAATTCACCTCTAAATGAGGTTGAGAATGATACTATATCCCATATAACGATGTACAGGATATTGGTTTTCCCATATAATGCAAAAGAGTGCTACTTATAACGATGTACAAGATAAAGATCCCACTATATCCTACTAGTAACTTCCATTAAAACATTTGAGATGGCTTCATTTGTTTCTCATGCACTTAATAGTTTTGTTTTAGGTTTGGATTTTTCTATGATGGTAGATACTATTGAGACTTCTTGCTATGAATATAGATAATCATGTCAAACTTGAGTGTTCCATCAAAAGTGAATTAAGAATCTGTTCATAAGATTTGTACTTTGATTTTGTTATTGTATAATTAATAGAGGCTAATGGCACAAATGATAATTCAAGGTGGAATATGCCATGAAAAGTGAGTTATATTTTCATAATAATGATGATGATGACAAACTTTATTCACCTTAGCTACAGAATCGGAGATGGAAATTTCTTCCCCCTCCTCATTGAGGATCAAACATAATTGTGGTGGTTCATGAAACCATGCAAATAGAGAGAAGAGCAGCTGAGCTAGGCTTGGATGAGGCAAAGGGGAGGTTGGTTAAGGCACGTAGTGAGATAATGCCATTTACCTAACAATATTAGAATGATGCATAAGTTTATAATAACATTAGATAGCTCTTATTTTAACAAAGCATGAATAGTTTCAAAGGGACTCAAACAACAAGGAGTCAACTTTTAGAAAATACCTTCTCCAATGGTCAAAATTTCTACATTAACATGTTTCTCATATTTGTTGATAAAATAGATTTGAAGCTAATACAAAGGATGTGTGAAAATTTCTTTCATGCATTGAGATCTTATAGATGATATATGTGGATTAATTCCAAAGGGCCAACTTTAGCTTTAAAAAATGAGTATTCACGTCCATAAAAACAACACACACAATTTTATGTGCACTTCAAGGGGATACCTGAAAGGCTTTCCTATTTAAGACTTTTTCTTAATGATAGGATTTTGCACATGGGCCACATAAGCATATGTATATGGACTTTCTCATCATATTTACTCCACTTAACCTTAAGAGGTACATGAATAGTAATAGCATATTTAGCTATTCTCTATATCTTAATTATTTTTAATTCATTTCTTCTCATGTACATAAAATCTTAGGCTTTTTTTTTAGACTTGAAATGTCCTACGAGTGGGACTTGAAACATCCTGTGAAATGTCTTGTGAGTGGGGATTGAACCCAGGCACTTTGCCCCACAATGTTCAAGGCATACCACTACACCACACACGTTTGGACTTTTTCTTCTTTTTTTTCACTTTTAACCCTTCTTTAATAACTAAATATCTATTGATATACTTAAACTGAAGAAGATAAACCCTTTTCCTCAATTCATAATATTGCTTTCTCCTTGATGAGGAACTTTTCCCTTAAAAATGATCAAGGGAAATGTGCCAACATATATGTGCCCATTTACCTAAGCCCCATGACCTACCTATGTAGAGCATGTTGAAATGAAAAAGGACTACTCCTACTCTACTCACATTCACAAATCTAACAAGCTAAGGAGGAAGGAACAAAAGATAACAAAACATTATGAATGAATTAAAATGGAAATGGAAATGACTCACATGAGATGCTCTATGAGCATGGTGACTCCATGAGGAGTGGGAGCACACTCTTGGCAATGAGCTAGAGTGGAATGACTTTTGTGGAGTGAAGGGAGGCCTTGCTTATATGGAGTTTGGGACAATTCCTTTGCATGTGGGATAAATGTGCTTGCATGAGAATGAAAGTGAGTTTGGACAAAAGGGTGGAGCATGGAACTCTCAACACCCCCCCTCCATGTGATGACCCTTTTGTTTTTAATATGGGGGACTAGTGACATATGGGATCACTTAGTCCATTTGGTTTTTAGGATTTAAGGACATATGGGATCCTTACACATAACTTGGACATATGGGATCCAAGTTTGGGACATATGGGATCCAAGTTTGGGACATATGGCATCCCTAGGATCTTAGGACATATGGGATCCCAAGACATATACTTGGACATTTGGGATCCGAGGTTTCTAATGGGATCTAGGGACATATGGGATCCCTAGACATGTACAAGGGTTTACAACATGGGGTAGGTGGTGTTTCCTTTGATCTTTGTAGCCTTTGAGATCCTTTGATGTGTTCCTTTGAGCTTTAACCCTTTTCTCCTCTCGGTCTTTGTTTGTAGCCTTTCTCTTTCTCTTTGTGTTGTAGAAGCCTTTTTCCTCTTCTTTGCTTTTTGATGTGGGTGTCGTGGTGACCGTCCTAGAAATGCCTTGGATGTGTAGAGCTTTCCTTTTGATCTCATGAGTTGTACATCTTTATAATGTAAAGCCACACATCCTAAACATTTTCATATGGCATTGGGAAGGTCCTACTATGCTTAAGCATAGTGGTGTCCAATCCCATTACAAGGGGCCATGTGTGTGTCATATGAGCCATGTGTTTGGCATATCTTTGAGATAGTTTATATGCAAGCTTAGAAGTTACAATCATCGTGTACATTGAAAATAATGTGTGTCTGCATTGAGATGTTCTTCAAGCTACGAGACCTCTAGATGCGCATTTCATCACTGCTTATGTCATTTTTTTTTTAAGATCTCTTCAATTCAACCTACCACAAAGATTGGATAGGTGCCTTTTTCACACTTTTCCCGCTTGCCTCCATGCTTAGATACTATGAACATGTATGCAAAGGAGCTTCCTCCTCATGCATTTGTTGCTAACATGACAAAGACAAAGCAGGAAAACAATCAGATGTGAGTTTATCTTTTGAGTCCGGATGCTTATCACACAAAAATTTTGCTTGATCTCTCTGTTGATGGTCGACTGGACAGTGTTCTCTGTTACTGAATGAGCTCCACCATCCTCTTCTACTGTTATAACTTGGCAAACTTTGAGGTATCGTTCGACTTACTAGCATGCGATCAAGTGCATCAAGTGCACTATTGTAGAAAGGACACACGCCTCTCTCTCTTTGTATTCTTCACTCAAGTTTGAACTCCTTTGCTCAAGGCAGTACAGGTGCAACATCTTCATGTCCCCTATCGATCTTTTCTGGCAATGACTTTATGCATTGGACTGCTCTTGCAACTGCAAGAACTTTGTGCTTTCAGTGATGCTACATCATGGTTGCCCACTCCATCTGACTGGGATTGGTGCAACTATAGAGTGCTTCTCTTCCTTGCATGCATTAGATGTCTCCCGAGTTTCCCACATAGAAGTTACTCACTATAGGATTGTCTTTTCTTCGTCACGCATACAAGCTCTTGTCTGCGCACTCTTGTGCTTCATCTTGAATGATTTCCTTCATGCGCATAGTGAATGTTCCGCCATAGAAGTTGCTTCAGGTGCATTCCTCCGATTGGGGGCATTGCTGCTATGATAGCAGATGGATGAGGCATTGCATGCTTCAAGGCCGGCCAATGCAGCCTTTTGAATGTCAATATCTCTCTCCATTTTCATGAAATTGTGATAATCCAGCATTCTCGTAGCCATGAACTCTTCAAGCATTCCTCCTTCGAACATTTACTGATCTTGTATTGATGCATAAGCAGAAGGCATGTACATAGACGTGAGAGCAGCCAAAGGTCAACATGTAGAGATACATCATCAGAATCATTGTAGCTTTGGCTTGCACGTTTGTTCTATCTCTCTCTCTCTCTCTCTCCCTTTTCAGAGGATCAGGATTACTGAGTGACAATAGTGCTGAGAAGCACTTATGATCGCAGATGATAGTCTTGAAAAACACTTTATTATGATGAAAGAAATAAACTCAACACTACAAAATCTATGAGCTAGTGATGAAACATTAGATGATGATAACATGAGGGAGGGTGGGAGGGATTAAGGAAACAATGCATCTATGCTATTGATAATGAATAAATATGAACTCAAAAAAAAATGAACCTATGCTCTGATACCATGTTGAAATGAAAAAGGACTACTCCTACTCTACTCACATTCACAAATCTAACAAGCTAAGGAGGAAGGAACAAAAGATAACAAAACATTATGAATGAATTAAAATGGAAATGGAAATGACTCACATGAGATGCTCTATGAGCATGGTGACTCCATGAGGAGTGGGAGCACACTCTTGGCAATGAGCTAGAGTGGAATGACTTTTGTGGAGTGAAGGGAGGCATTGCTTATATGGAGTTTGGGAGAATTCCTTTGCATGTGGGATAAATGTGCTTGCATGAGAATGAAAGTGAGTTTGGACAAAAGGGTGGAGCATGGAACTCTCAACAGAGCATTGATCTTCTTTTATCATATTTTACTAAGAACTTGGATGAATAAAAATTTTCATTAAGGATGTTAGCTCAATAAATGGTTGGTTTTGGTGCACTAACATGTTTCTATTTGGCAGAAGAATATGCTTGATTGCAGGCACTTGAAGAATTGATCAAATATTTGATTGGAGGTATTAGGGAAATACATGGCGACGTCTTGGTAAGAGAGGATTGGAAAATCAATACCGTCCTTGATTATTGCCATAGCATGGGAGTGCATTACAATTGCAGCTGAATTGGGGGGCCTCAATGTTTTAGCACTAATGAATCAGCATTGGGGCATTGCTCTTCAATATGGAATTGACAAGGATTTCATCGAAGAACCTAGATATGTTCTCTTTTATGACATGGGTGCAAAGCGTGTCTATGCAGCTTTCGTCTAGTATTCAGCATATGCCACCAAGGAATTTGAGAAAAATAAGAACGTAAACCAATGCCAGGTTAAAGAAGTTAGTTGGGATGCTTCACTTGGTGGGTACACGATGGAATTGCGATTATTGGAGCATTTTGTGGATATCTCCAAAAAAGAGATAGGTGCACCTGCATCGGGGAGTTTTTTTGGGCGCCGATGTACAGATAAGGGGGGGGGCTATCATTTTTTTGGTCTCTCCGTGCTGTTTTTTTCGTGTGCAGGAACGAGGGGGGGATCTGTGCACAGAGGTGTGCTGCTGGACGGTCGAGCCATAGTTGTGAAGCGGTTGAAAAGAAAAAGTTCGGGAGGAAGGAGTCGAGTTCCGTATGTAGAAGAGAGTTCTCAGGTATGCAGGGCTCGCAAGGAGAGCATTTTGAGGGGGGAGCAGGGGTCGTTCGATGACAAAGTCTAGAGGTTTGTCAATTAATATATGAGGAGAAAACCTCTTGCTCGACAAGGCACAGAGTTTTGCAAAGCGTGGATGCTGTTTTGTTTTTTCTTCTGTTCTCTGTGGCTATACAGGGGGAGAATACAGAGAGGACAGCCATCGTGCAACAGAGAAGACTGGAAAAAGCAGGTCCAACCTGGGGGAAAAGAAGGGAAAGCTTCACTCATTTGAAAAACTACGCTTGATGGATGCAAAGTTAACAAAGGAAATCGATTGTGGTAAGTGCAGAGCAAGAGATGTGGCGCAATACTTGTGCAATTTCAATTCTTGAATTTTGGGATCGAGCAAAGCGCAAAATTACATACCTCTGTTAGGTTATACTTTTGATGGTTTTTGTTCAAACAAGTAGAGAACCGAGGATGAGGATCAGATTTTTATGGCTCATAGGAGCTTGTTGATTTCAGTAACTGTCATAATCGTTGTGGATTCTATGCCTACTTTGTGAGGTTTACATGGAAGCCTATTGAGTTCATCATTTGAAGCTCCGGATACACAAACCATTATACATAGTGGAAACTATCTCGTCTTCGCTTTGGGATTGGGAACCGAAGCTATAGGGAGATGAGTGCGCTGAACCAGGAAATGGGGAGTCGGTCTTTTCAAGATGTCAAATGCCTGATTCAATGGGTGCAGTGGAAATATGAATCAATGACAGAAAGGCGATGTTAAGTTCTGGAAGAAAACCTCATCTATATGCTGTGGTACTGGGAGCATTGTGCTCCATGATGTAGATAGGGGCTGGGGCACATGCAAGGAGCGAAGAAGGATAGAGGAGCAAATGTTGTAGGGAAGCACGCAGAAGACCATACGGAGGAGCCGAGTGGTCAAGTGGAGGAGCAACAAGAATACATGAATCATCCCGTCTTTTCGATGACTAGCATTGACTGGAATTCTCATCGGCTTAGGATGCAAGTGTGCAAGGGACATTAGTGGAAGAAGGGGAAGAATGTGGTGGCTAAGGAGGGTGGATGAAGTCGAAAGTCTGAGAGGTATGTTTCAAGGGCACTACACATCAAACTGAAGGAGTACCTGCTGCTGTTCCGAAGCGAAGCAAGTGGAGCATCTAGATAAGCAAATGTGCATTAGCAAACACACTCAGAGCTGAATCAGCTGCTGGACCCTAGAGAATGGTGATTGGCTGCTACTCTTGAGGTGTTGACAAAAGGGCAACGTATTTTTGGTAATATCCATGCTAGAGGTATGTTGTGCATAAGTTCTTGAATTCAGTTGCTTCACATTCTCCTTCGAGGTCGTTAACTGCAGCATGTCAGAGACAGAACAATCGGTCTAGTTGGCAATATGCCGGGATAGAGACAGGGCCACATAAGATGATCGAGGGGTTTGAGTAGTGAATAGTGCTTATGCAATAGACATTTGGATTTGTTTCCCTTTTAACATGGCACCTTCATATCACTGCTTATTGACATGCAATCAGTGTTCATGATTTTATTACTCTCTGTACACAGAATACGCCATTTTTCTGTCACTTGTATTGAAATTAAAGTATATGAGGATTTGCCCGTGCATGCATGAGTGTGTGAGTGAGCATGTGCGTGAGTGTACGTGCATGTAAGAGAGTGTGAAAGTGAGAGAGAGAACAAGTGTGTGTGGGACAAAGAGAGATAGGGGAAAGTGATTGAGGGAATAGAGTGTATGTGAGTGACTAAGTGCAGGTACGGTTTGATGGCTGAATACCTTTGTCTGGGCAAAGACTTCTTGAATGTGTGTGTAAGTGCATATGTGTTTTGGGTGTCTGTGTATGTGAGTGTGTGCTTGAGTGTGTATGTGGAAGTATGTGGTTGTGAACAGGAAAGGGAGATAATAAGAGAGGAAGAGAAGAAAAGAGGGTGTGTATGTGCATATGAGTGAGTAAGTGTAGGAGAAGGAAGTGAGGGTGTATGTGGTTCTAGTTGAATGTTGGCATGAGAATGCGAGTGTGTGAGATGTAACTGTGTGAGTGGACCTGAAAGTTGAAAGGTAAGAGTGTGGGTGTGTGAATGTATGTATGGGTAAGAGGAAGGAAGTGGATGGGAAAGAAGTGTGTGTAAATCTATAAGTGTGAGTGTGTGAACAAGAGAAGGGGTGTACACAAGAGGAAGGAGAAAGTGTGAGCAACGGGGTGAGTATGTGAGCGCGTACGAGGGGGCATGGGATTCCTCCGAGCGGTGATGAATATGCATGTGCAAGTGTGAGTGTGGGAGAAGGATTGAGGGAAAGAAAAAGGGAGAGTGTATCAGGATCTGCTTCTGAAGGTAAGTGAGCGCGAGTGGAAGAAGTGAGCGGGTGTGTAAGAGTGTACATACAAACCAGTAACAGAGTGTGTGGAGGGGTGCGCTCGTATGAATGTGTGTGTACATGTGGATGCAAAATAGCAAAAGGAAGAAAGGGTGAACCAGGAGAGAGGGAGGCTGTTAGAAGTGATCACTGGGGTCGGACATTTATATGTGCACGTATTTTTCCTTCTTCTCCAAGGTTACAATGGAGTGAAATTTGGGAACTTAGGGTGATAAAATCTGAAAAAATCAATGCCTCTTTCCTGCGCATAACCCTTTGCAACAATCCTAGCCTTATACCTATCAACTGTTCCATCAGGTTTATGCTTCAGCTTGTATACCCACTTAGTGTCAATGGCCTTCTTACCAGGAGGCAAGCATAAAGACCAGGTACCATTTTTCATGATAGCATTATATTCAGATTGCATTGCAGCCATCCAATGTTCATAATTTTATGCTTCATCAAACAAAACAGGTTTAGTCTCATCATAAATACTAGAGGCAACCATAGCATAGCAATCTAGTGTAAAAGAGGCACTATGAGAGCCTAAACAAGTATAATATGACAGAGGTGCATCTAATTTGTTGTCACACAAAGTCTACTCCAACCATTTTGGCATAGTTTTTGCCTGTTCAATATCAGCTCTATCATCAACAAGTGCATCATGTAAATTTGCATCAGAAATGGAATGATCTCCATCATCACATGAAATTTGCAAAGGCTGAGAAGTTGCCTCATTAGGACCAACACTAGACTGTCCACCTGTAAAAAGAAGCAGCAAAGTATCATACATGTCTTTGGAGTTAACACATGTCTCTTTTGTACATGAAAGTAAAGGCTAAATATCATCTTCCACAAAAACAACATAACAGCTAACCATAGTGCATTTACTCTGTGGATGATACAGACAATAGCCTTTGCTTTCAAAACTATACCCAACAAAAAATACATTTTATTGCTTTATCATCCAATTTTCTGCGATGTTGTTCATGCACTAATGCATATGCCAAACAATCAAAAACACACAGATGAGCAACAGATGGCTTGCGACCATGCCAAGCCTCATATGGAGTGATAGACTACAATGCTTTAGTGGGACACCTATTAAGGACATATGATCCACACATGATAGCCTCAAGCCAGAAATTATGTGGTAAAGCCTGACTTTAGGTCACTCATGGAGATGATGAGGTGTATGGTCAAGAGTCAGGCTTTACCACATAGTTTCTGGCTTGAGGCTATTTATGTGTGCAACATATGTACTTAACAGGTGTCCCACTAAAGCACTACAGTCTATCACTCCATATGAGACTTGGAATGGTCATAAGCCATTTGTGGCTCATCTGCATGTTTTTGGTTGTCTAGCATATGCATTAATGCCTGAACAACATCGTAGGAAATTGGATGATAAAGCAATAAAATGTATTTTTGTTGGATATAGTTCTGAAAGCAAATACTATCATCTGTATCATCCACATACTAAATGCATTTTGGTTAGCCGTGATGTTGTTTGTGTGGAAGATGCTATTCAACCTTTACTTTCATGTACGAAAGAGACATGTGTTAGCTCCCGTATGATACATTGCTGCCTCTTTTTAGAGGTGGACAGTCTAGTATTGGTCCTAATGAGGCAACGTCTCAACCTTTACATGTTTCATGTGATGATGCAGATCATTATGTAGATTTACATGATGCACTTGATGAGAGAGCTAATATTGAGGAGGCAAAAACTATGCCAAAATTGCTGGTCCAGAATTTGCATGACAGAAAATTAGATGCACCTCTATCATACCATACCCTTTGAGGCTCTCATAGTGCCTCTTTTGCATCAGATTACTATGTTATGGCTGCCTCTAGTCTCTGTGATGAGACTGAGTCTATTTCGTTTGATGAAGCACAAAATTTTGAACATTGGATGGTTGCAATGCAGTCTGAATATGATGATATCATGAAAAATGGTACCTAGACTTTATGTGATTTTCCTATTGGCAAGAATGCCATTGGCACTAAGTGGGTATACAAGTAGCTATTAGAATTTGAGGTCTGCAGAAGCATTACTTGGTTGATCGCACTTGCAAACCTTCCTCGACAATTTGACCTACACCTATTAGATTTTTAGCAACACTTGGCACATAGAGAACATTGGTCAAAAGATTCTTATTACCATTGGAGGTCTTCACATTCCCTATCTTCTCCATAGGGTTCCTTGTGTCATCACTTGTCTAGGCTTCATGCTTATTCTTTAGATCTTCCAAGTTTGAGAGCAAGGCTACATTCCTTGCTACATGGTTTGAGCATCCATAATAAATGTAGAACACATGCTCATTAGACTTACCTTCCTTCATTTCCATATTCATAATTAGAACTGAATCCTCTTGAGCTTGATCATCTTTGTAATTCTTGTAGTCTCTACTTCCTTTATATCCTCCTTGATTTGTTGCTATTATAGTTGTTTTTGTTGTATCCATATGAATTGTTGTGTTGCCTTTACGAGCTCAATATCCATTTTTGTTGTATCCTCTTCCTCTCTGATTCCTTGGGTTTTTGAAGCGATTCTCTGTGATATTATTTGGTAGGACACATATGGCATAGGATGAAGAGATTCGACCTCTCCTTTTGCCTAGTCTACCTCCTTTTCCTCTTCCTATTGAGCTTCTACCTCTACCTGCAAAGTTGGGATGTGCTTCCTTCATCATAAGAATTCTTTACCTTTCCTTTTGTTATCTTTGCCTTTGCTTTTAGTTGTGTAAGGGGTATAGGATTTTTTATCTTTCTAGTTCTCACCATTCCTCATGAGTTTGGTCTCATGAGTGAAGATTTGTCCCATGAGAAAGTTGAAGTTTGGCACTTGCATATCCATGTATAGATCCATGGTAGCGATGAAAGCTTCCCACTTGTCATAAGCCTTGATTCCATTGATGACTTGCCTCACAATTTGCTCTTCATCAATGATTTCCCGAACACTCCCAAGTTGATCTACAATGTCCTTCCCCTTGGTGAGAAAATCAGTCACAATTTTCTTGGGCATCTTCTTGAGTGTTGTGAAATCCATCCATAATTGGTTCTTCCTAGCTTTGGTACTTGAGGAGAAGAATTCTTCCAAAGAATTCCATGTCTCTTGAGAGGTGTTATAGTTTGTAATATGAGGAATTAAGAAATCAAGCCTTGCCAAGGCATCCTTTGCACACCATATGTCCATCCTTTCTTGCTCCTCTTGAGTTTGTTGACCTTGGTTTTTGAGTATAGGTATCAGCTCATCTTCTGAGATGTATCCATATAGATTTCTCCCTTACAACTAAGCCTCCATCCTTTGCACACCATGTGTTCAACCTTTCATGCTCCTCTTGAGTTTATTGACCTTTGTTTTTAGTACATGCATCAACTCATCTCTTGAGATGTATCCATATAGATTTCTCCCTTGCAAGTAAGCATCCATCTAATTTTTCAATTGATAAAGGAAATCCATCACCCATTATGTCCAATATATGACGATGCTTCGATATCACTGTAAGGAATGATGGTTAAAGCACAAAAACGAGAGGGTCTTAGCAAAAACCTACTCAAGACTTTTGATATATTTAGGTAGTGATGTGTGTGAACACTCTAGGACTGTCAAGGCACTTTTTCCCTCTTTAGGAGGTTTTTCCCCTCGGCTTGTATATATGCATACTGCCTTAGCGGGCTACTTATCTTTGTACATTTTAGTGGTAATACATTCAATATTGTGTGTTGTGCTCCAAGCTTCTTCTTCTTCCTTGTGTTGTTCGTGTACTTTGGCAAACATCTAACTCCAACAATTGGTATCAGAGTAGGTCGTCGCTTCATCTAGGGTGTCTTCGACACCTCTCCAGTTGTAGACTCAGAATCACACATTTGGTAAACATACTCAAGATTTTCACAGATCAAAACAGCTTTGTTCTATGGTGCCGAAATCGCGATCTAAGCTCGTTTCAGCCTCCGAATGCACTATCGCAGTGGTTGTGCAAGCTATTTCATATTTTTTTGCCAAAGATATATACCAATTTTGGTTTTCTAGTATAAGCATCTCGAAGTCAGCTACAAGTTTAGGAGAACTTGTCAGGGTAGTTCTGTTCAACTTTTTCAGATACAATCATTTTTCTACATCAGGGTATTTTAGTCAGTGTCCATGGCTGAAAGCAGTGATGTATTTCATATGTTGGCTGTTTAGGATAAGTTGGATGGTACGAATTATCCATTGTGGGCTTATAGGATGCATCATGTGTTGGTTGCAAAAGGACTATGGAATATTGTGTAGGGTGTTGAAAGCCATCCTATTACACCTGCGAATATAGGTACTACAAATATAGGTACTGAAGCTGATGCAGATGGTGTCGAAGATCGTGATATTCAATAGAATCCTGTTGTAGAGCAAATTTGTTGGGATGGTAGAGATGCTCAGGCACATGCATTGATAGCTTTGTCTATCAAACTTCCCATTATTCCTCACATTCACTCTTACAGAATATCTAAGGATGTTTGGGATACACTTACCACATTGTACCAGGCTAGGAATGAGGCTCGTGTTACTTACCTCCGAAAACAGTTGGAGAGTGAGCACATGAATGAAGGTGATTATATGGACAATTTTCTGACAAAGACCAAGGATTTGAAGGAACAATTGATTTCTACAGATGAAGTCCTTCCTGATAGTTCACTTGTGCAGACTATTCTGAATGGTCTTCTTGACTCATATCATAGTTTTGGTTCTACTTCAACTTCGTTCTTTTGAGGTGTATATGGCACTGTACACTGATGTTTTATCCCATGTTTAACCAGAAATGCATTAAAGTCAAAAGACATGTATTCCCCCCCTCGATCAGAATGGAGGGTGCCCATTTTACATGCTGACATATTTTCAGCCAAAACCAAAAACTGTTTGAAGCACATAAACACTTCAAAATGGATATACCCATGCATTCCTAGAAAAATCATCAATGAAATTCACGAAGTAAAGAGAGTTTCCAAAAGAAGGTTTCTACATAGGACCACATACATCACTATGTACAAGCTACAATTTTTGAGTTGCTCAATCTGAACCATCTTTTGGGAAGGATGAACGCTTTATTTTGCCCAAAATACAATCTTCACAAACATGTTTACAAGGTGCCTCAAGTTTGGGCAAAGAGGACATCATTTTAGATTTCTATAGGCGTAGTAAACTAGCAAAATTCGGATGACCAAAGCGTGCATGCCAAAGCTTTGCATCTGACATAGCCTAAGAATCATGTACTACACATGTTGAATCATTCACAGATTTTTCATAGTCTATGAACTTCTACAGTCCACGACATAAAATGCTAGAAGAAATAATCACATTGCCATTTGACAGATCATGAACTGTACATCTTTCATCAACAAACTTCACAACCAATCCAATCTTGGCTAATGCTGAAACTCATAATAGATTTTTCTTGATCCCTGGCACAAATAAAGCATTTGACAAAGTGAAAGAACTACCATCAGGAGTATTATGAATGATCTTACCAACTCCCATGATAGGATAAGAGGAGTTGTTGCCACATGTGACAGTATTCCCTGTAGGGACAGGCTCAAGTGAAGTGAAGAACTGTGTTGCAAGGTAATATGTTTGGTTGCCCCACTATCAAAATATTTCATTCATATGCTCACTCTCCAACTGTTTTCAGAGGTAAGCAACACAAGCCTCATTCCTAGCGTGGTACAATGTGGTAAGTGTATCCCAAGCATCCTTAATTGTTTTGCAAGAGCAAATATGAGGAATAATGGCACGTTTGACAGACAAGGCTATCAATGCATGTGTCTAAGCATCTTTGCCATCCCAACAAAATTGATATGCAATAGGTGCAACAAGAACTGCAACACGAATAGGAATATGCAGAATATCATCATCTTCGACGCCATCTGCATCAACTTCAATGCATGTATTTGTAGGTATAATAGGGCGTTTTTCAACACGCTACACAATGTTCTAAAATCCTTTTGCGACCAATACATGACGCATCATATAAGCCCACAATGGGTAATTCATACCATCTAACTTATCCTCAATAGCCAACATATGAAATACATCACTGCTTTTAGCCATGGCCACTGACTAAAATATCTTGATGCAAAAAAATGACTATATCTGAAAAAGTTGAACAAAACTATCCTCACAAGTTCTGTTAAACATGTAGCAGACTTCAAAATGCTTATATTGGAGAACCAAAACCTATATATATCTTTGGCACAAAAGGACAAAATAGCTTGCACAAGCACTGCAATACTATGTTCGGAGGCCAAAATGAGCTCAAATCGCGATTTCAGCACCACAAAGAGAAGTTGTTTTGATCTTCAAATTTCATGCGATTCTGAGACTATGACCGGAGGGGTGATGAAGATGCCCTAGATGAAGCGGCGACCTGCTCTTTTACCAATTGTTGGAGTTAGACATCTATGAAAGCACGTGAATAGCACAAGGAAGAAGAAGAAGTTTGGAGCTCAACGCACAATAGTGAATGTATTACCACTAGAATGTCCAAAGATAAGTAACCCATTAGCGCTATAGGCGTATACTCAAGTGGAGGGAAAAAACCTCCTCAAGAGGGAAAAAAGTGCCCCGACAGTCATAGTGTGTTCACACACATCACTACCTAAATATATCAACATATTTTTGGTTTCACAAAATTATGTGCCTTCTTCATCACATTTGATATGTCAAATCAAGAGGCTCAAACGCTTCAAATTCTCTATTTATAAATATTCATGAAGTTTTTGAGTTTTTTTTACCACTTTTAAACATTGTTTATTCTGGATACATTCCCTAAGCACTCAAGTGGCTTCTTCTTCTTCTTCTTCTTCTTCTTCTTCACTTCATCTCCAATCACATGACATCATGTTATATTTACAATAGAAGAGAGGATTCTTTATGAAAACTTCTTTTTGTGCAAGTGAATGATTGGGTGACTATGTTACCTAGTTGTAGAGGTGCACATAAAGTGAAGCGAGCTAACATTCAAAATCATTATCATATGTCCATACATCATTATCATAGATAAGTAAAGATGTACAATTACAATTTTCCGAGTTAGTTGTTGGTTGCATCATGAGGATTTCATAAGCAATAGAAAAAAAGGAAAAAGGGGGAGAGAAAGAAGGGAGAGAGAGAGAGAGAGGGATAGAGAGAGAGAGAGCAATAGAGAAGAAAGGAGTGGGAAGAAACACAAAGGATAACCAATAGAGCGGCATTGATAGAATAAAGATTCTTTGACAAAAATAATCTTTACTCTATCAACATGCATAATTTGTTTATATTATTATACCATGTATAAGTTTCAATGCATTTCTCATAATATTATTCAAGATTAATTATGATTTTTTTGTTAAATAAATAAGTTTATATCAAAATGATAATGATTTTGCAGTAAAATAAGCATTGCAAACAGTAGTAAATAGCCATTCTTCTTCCTGCACAAGATTAGCAGACTTTGTTTTCGGTGTAGAGACCTCTACAACAACCATTCTAACCTCTTTAGCAGCCAGTTTTGGATAGCTCTTGATGACATGATCATTTGCTTTACAGTATTTGCAAAAGATTTTGTGCTTTTCTGATTTCTTCTCATCTTTGTCTTCCTTCTTCGAATGTGCAACATTTGTAGATTTTTGCTTACTACTAGAAGTGCTCCATTTACCTTTGCCCTTCTGACTAGCCAGAAAAGCTTTGATCTGCAACATGCATAATAGACATGTTCTATCTAGACTGGTCTTCCTGCAAGAGAATAGAGACTAACTCTTCAAATGACAAGGCATTTGGATTGCCTTCCATCATCAAATGAAGAGTAGAGGCAAAACTCTGATATGAGTCAGGAAGACCATTCAGAACGGTCTGCACAAGTGAGCTATCTGGTATAACTTCATCAATAGAAATCAATTGTTCTTTCAAACCCTTGATCCTTGTGAGAAAACTATCCATAGAATCACCTTCATTCATGTGTTCACTCTCCAATTGTTTTCGAATGTAAGCAACACGAGACTCATTCTAGCCTGGTACAATGTGGTAAGTGTATCCCAAGCATCCTTAGTTGTTCTGCAAGAGCGAATGTGAGGAATAATGGCACATTCGACAGACAAAGCTATCAATGCATGTGCCTGAGGATCTCTACCATCCCAACGAATTTGCTCTACAATAGGTGAAACAGAAATAGTAGCACGAACAAGAATCTATAGAATATCATCATCTTCAACACCATCTCCGTCAGCTCCAGCACCTGTATTTGCAGTACCTGTATTCGCAGGTGTAACAGGACATCTATCAACACCCTACACAATATTCCATAGTCCTTTTGTGACCAACACATGGCGCATCATATAATCCCACAATGGGTAGTTGGTACCATCCAACTTATCCTCAACAGCCAACATACGGAATACATCACTGGTTTCAGCCATGGCCAATGACTAAAATACCTTGATGCAAAAAATTGACTGTATCTCAAAAAGTTAAATAGAACTACCAAGACAAATTCTGCTAAACCTGTAGCAGACTTTTAAGATGCTTATACTGGCGAATCGAAACTAGTATATACCTTTGGCACAAAAAGACAAAATAGCTTGCACAAGTGTTGTGATATTGCATTCGAAGGTCAAAACAAGCTCAAATTGCAATTTTGGAATGACACAACAAAGCTGTTTTGATCTCTGAAACACCCTGAGTATGGTTACCAAATTTCATGTGATTATGAGATTGCAACCGGAGAGGTGTAGATAATGCCCTAGATGAAGTTGTGACGTGCTCTGATACCAATGGTTGGAGTTAGACATCTATGGAAGCACGCAAACAACACAAGGAAGAGGAAGAAGAAGCTTGGAGCACAATACACAATGTTGAATGTATTACCACTAGAATGTACAAAGATGAGTAGCCCATTAGGGCAATAGGCATATATACAAGCTTTGAAAAAAAACCTCCTAAAGAGGGAAAAAAGTGCCCGCATGGTCCTAGAGTGTTCACACACATCACTACCTAAATATATCAACAATAGGCATAGTATTATCAAGTGTCAACACATCAACATCATTAGAATAACATTGATTTCTTCAATCTTCATAGTCAAAGTATATGGCACATGTAATTGTTTAACATGGCCATCAACATTCTGCCCTTTACCTTTAGCATCCTTTAATGTATAGAAGTCTTTCTTCATGTGTTCTTTCTCATGAAAATAATGGCATTCGATTTCCCTCTTCCTTAAAAACTTTCATATAATAAACACATTATGATTACATGGTCATAAGATCATTGGAACTGAATACATATCAATCATTAATATATATATATATATATATATATATATATATATATATATATATATATATATATATATATATATATATATATATATATATATATATATATATATATATATATATATATATATATAGAGAGAGAGAGAGAGAGAGCGAGAGTCATAACCATACCACATTCGAGAGAGAAAGAGAGAGAGGGAGGGAGGAAAAAAGAGAGACACGGAAAGATAGAGAAGGAGGGAGAGGAAAGCAACACAAAGAGTACACTGGTAAAGCGGTAATGATAGAATCGATCTTTTTGTATAAAGCAAAAGAAGATGGATGCAGACAATTGAATAGACTATAACTCCATGTGGAACTAACTATACATACTATTTTCTGTATATCGAATCAAAATTCTTGTGTATGACCTTAAACCCCATTAAAACTAAAGTGTCAGCCAAAAGAGTATGTTTTCATACTGACATGAGTTTGAAAAAGAAAAAGAAAAGAAGGGAAGAGGAGGTGATAGTCTCAATAGCAGGAGATCAAGAACTTAGCAAAAGGGCTTAACTTGGTGGCATAAAAAATATGTAGATCATTTGTCAATGTCCTGCCCACAATAGTAATTAAATTGAGAAGCAACATAGAAATCAAGATAAACAGAAAGCTGTTACAATAAAAGAAAGGTAAATTCAGAGTATCTTTCACCATGCATGCTTGCACCTTGAAATAGCCAATGTCATATGGAATATGCCTATGCACCCAAAGATCCATGCACCATCTGCAAATAAGAGAGAGTTTGATTTGTACTTCATCAGCAGAGTTTTTTCATAGCATAACCGACTTGATGCCATACCTTATCAAAGTCATTATGTGGATAGCTATGGGCACTTACTTATCTAGAGTGTCTTTCTATTTTGACAAAGGGTTATCAAAGTCATTATGTGGATAGCTATGGCCACTTACTTATCAAAGTCAATCTGTGTATGTGTGTGTGTGTAAACATTGTGAGTGTAAGTATGTATCCATGTGTGTGGGAGCCTTCACCCTTTAGTACTCTGTAGATATATGGACTACTAAACCAAAGCACAAAAAGACTACACGCCTTCATTAGTATTAAAAGTGTAATTGTCTAAAGGTAATGAACTACTAAACCAAAGCATAAAGAAAGTGTGTATGTATGTATATGTGTGTATATATGTTCGTATGAATGTTTTTATGAATAAATAAGTATGCACGTAAGTATAAGTTTAAAAATAATTATTTCAAAGAAAGTGTAAAGAATTCTTTTATTATCTCCTAGATATATATAGTTAGAAAGTATCTTTGACATACATACCCATTTTATTATCAATCAAAGATGGCTAGTAGGAAATGTCCTCGGAAATCTCCCCAAAACATAAAAACAGCTTGCTTACAACATTTTGCGGTTCATAATAGCTAAACGTAGATCATTATGGTTATCATGAAATTTATTGCTTTCTTATAAAATCCATTGTTAATAAGACATCCTTGGTAATCATGTCATATTTTCCATTCCTTATGGGTCAATTTGAAAAGACCAAATAAGACATCCTTGGTAAGAGAAAACTTTACATCATCGTGCCTTATTAATTAAATTCTCCTTCTAAGTTATAGGGTGAATTCTTAACCAATTAAGGGAAGAATTAACATCCTCTATGCTTACAGTGGTCCATTATCGCCTAATCACATACTTATTTTAGATTAGACAATAGATTTAAGGTCCACAATCTAAAAACTTGGTGGAGTCCACTGTATGTATCTGCCATAGCCATATTATAGTCAGAGGTATAGTGTAACAAGTATCAAAGGTAGATGATAATTATCATTACTGAGTCTATTTTTTGAGTAGAACATCATAATTTCAAGGAAGCCATCCATAAGTTTTATGGGAGACCATTCAGTTTTTCCAACATCTTAATACCATAAATGATGCGGGAGACGATTTGGTTTTTTGAAAATCTTCATACCTTGATTGGTAAACTATATTTGAGTTTTATCATAATGTAAGTATCCATGTCACAATCATGTTTGTACATATGGCAAGCTAAGTGCTTGTCCATAACCATGGACTACTTTGGTCTTTGAGAAGCAAATATATGTATGTTCATTTATCCTTAGTTTGTACCTAAGGAGAACTTCCAAATGATTTTATCTATTGTCAAAGGCTTTAAGGACCTAAAGTCGAAACTTAAAGTAATTGTAAAACGAAGTCATATTTGAATCCAAAGTCAAAATAGGTAGCTCAAAAGTTGATTGGGATCTTTGGTAGATCTATCAACATCTTCCAACTAGAATCATATGAAAAGGCTTATACATACTTCAATGTAAAATTCGTGAAGTGTGATAGATCTCTCACTCACATCTTGAAGGCCAATGTAATTATCTCCTAGCCATTTGAGTCCTCCATTGCCTCCAAGAATTGTACTTTACATTTCAATACATATACTTGAAAATCCATCATCATCTTGAGCTACTATCCATTGTTGTCTATGTATTGTTCAAGTATGCCAACTTCAATGAGTCACTAAAGTGAATCTATGGTCTCATTATCTCATCAAATTCTTGGATCATAAAGATAACAACATTTGAGCATGTTTATGTGATATTTTGATCATTGGAGCTCTATGTGCAGAGATATGAATCAATCTCTATGAATGTATATATGCACTATCTGCTTCTTGAAATGTCAAGATCCGACTTGTGCATTCTTATGTACATTGGTCACATTCTAATCACTCTAAATTCATAACATGATTTGTAATAGCTCAGTTACCTTCCTATTAGAAGTTGTGCAAAAGTGTTTTTGCTCAGTTCATAGCAAGTTGGCACTGCACATTTTCCTAAGTGTTCCTCTCAGTGGTACCAGAGCATCATCATAACATATACATTATGGGTGATGGTTTTCCTTTGTCAATTGATAAATTGGACAAATTAAGTACTCAGCATGGTATATAAGGATGGAAGCATATCTACAAGGAAGAAATCTCTATGGATACATCTCACTAGAGATGAATTGATGCCTATGCTAAGGACTAAAGGACAACCAACTCAAGAAGAGTAAGAGAGGTTGAATACATGGTGTGCAAAGGATTCTTTGGCAAGGTCATATTCTAAACTATATTTTTGGTTTCTTATGGCACCACATTAGGGGCTTCAATACTTCATAAGAGACTTGGAATGCACTTGAGGCACTCTTCTCTTCAAGCACCAAGGTTAGGAAGAATCAACTATGGATGGAGTTCACCTCCCTCAAGAAGCAACCCAAGCATAATGTCAAGGACTTTGTCACCAAGATAAAGAACATAATAAATCAATAAGGGAGCATTAGAAAGATCATAGATGAAGACAAAATAGTTAGAAAAGTCAGCCATGAAATAAAAGTAGATGATAAGTGGGAACCATTTACCACTACCATGGACTTATACATGGACATACAAGTACCCCATTTCAACACACTCATCGGAAAACTCTTCACTCATGAAGCTAAGCTTATGAAGAATGGAGATACATAAAATGTAATTAGTCCTCTACCCTATACATTGATAAAGGTAGAAGTAAAGATGCCAAAGAAAAATTGAAGAAGCAAGTACCTCCCAAGCTAACTTTGCAGGTAGAGGTAGAAGTTCAAGAGGAAGATGTAGAGGATTTAGACAAGGCAAGGGATGTAAAAGATCCTTACCTTGTGCCATATGTGGACTTATAAACCATATCAATGAGCATTGCTTCAAGAATCCAAGAAACTAGAGAGGAAGAGGATATAATAGAGGAGGATATGGAGCTCCTATAGGCAGATACAAAAACAAATATGGCTACAATGAAAATAAAAACTTCAACAACAAGTAGCAAGGAGGTTACAAAATAAGGAGAGACTAAAACAATTATAGTAATGATCAATCACAAGAAGAATCTCTTCTAGTCATGAACATGACTATGAAAGAGAAATTCTTATCAGATGAACACATATTCTATATTGATTATGGATGTTCAAATCATGTAGCACTAGTCTCATTTTTGGAAGATCCCAAGAACAAGCATGAAGTGAAAACAAGATATGACACGAGGAACCCCATGTAGAAAATTGGAAATGTGAAGACAATAAAATGGTAATATAAATTTAATGAGCATAGGTATCTATGTACCTAGCATTACCAAGAATTTGATAAGTTTAGGATAGATTGTGGAGAAGAGATTGCAGATAAGATTTACAAGGTATGAAGCCTATGTGGAAAATCCATACAAAGGATTTAAGAAGATTTCCTAAGGTGAAAAGACAGGTAGACTATTCACCTATGAACTCCAAGACATAAGGAACATAATATTGTTCAATTATGGCACACAAACTCTATCAAAACTATAAGTTTCGGACAAAAGGTTGGCTCACATTGGAGAGAGGATCTTGAAGAAAATTAGCAAAGATAAAAGTGTACTTGGACAACCTAATATAACATAGCAACATATGATTTACAAATGTAGTGCATGCCAATTTGGCAAGTCTCAAAGGCAACCTTTCACAAAAAAAGGGATACATACATGGAGACATCTTGGAGCTTGTACACACTAATGTTTGGGGACCAAGCAAGGAACCATCTCTCTCATGGCCAAGATGTTATGTGTCTTTCATTCATGATTGTAGTAGATGGACTATACTCTATTTCATGAAACATAAAGATGAAGTATTTTTTTGTTTCAAGAAGTATCTTGCACTTGTAGAAAATCAAGTAGGTAGAACATTGAAAAGGCTAAGATTTGATGGAGGAGGAGAATACTTCTCCCATGATTTTGAATCTTTGTTACAAGAGAGAGGAATTAAGAGGTATTAAAACAAGATATACACTAGAGAAAAATGGTTTAGCAAAAAGAAGGAATATAACCATTGTGGAAGAAGTGAAGCCAACATGTAATAAAAAGTATTTACCCAAATACCTATGGGTAGAGGCAATATCCATTTCAGTTTATCTTATCAATAGGTTACCTTAATAATCATTGGAAATAATGACACCCTATGAAGCTTGGAATGGAAGAAGACCAAGCTTGGATCATTGCGGGATGTTTGGATGCATTGCATATGCACACATACCATCACAAATAAGAGGGAAGCTTGATCCCGATGCACAAAAATTGTGCTCATAGGCTATGAACTAAATCAAATGGCTTGTAGAATTTATAATCCTAGCACTAAAGGATTCATAGTAAGTCAAGATGTATTATTTAATGAAAATAAATCTTGGTTTGAAGTTGATTGTAGAAAAATCAATTCACCTTATGACTTGGAGGATTATTTTCCAATGCTATCAAGCAAAAGTCCACATACACTTGAAGATTAAATTGAATCAAAGGATGACCAAAAGAAATCTAGAAGGGATATCAAGTCTTGGAACCCTAAAGATAAATCCAAAGTGCAAGAATTAAGAGATGTATCATAATCATCTCGACAAACAATTTGAAGGTCTATAAGGGAAAATAAGAAGCCATAAATGCATGGATAGGATACCTCATTCATCACTAAACATTCTATATGCATGGATCAAGACATGAACTATGAAGAACTCTCATCATATGAGGAACATAGAAGAAGTCGACTTTCTCTCTTGTAGCAAAGACACCTACAATCAGAATACTCGTGAATATTGTAGCTGCACAAAATTGAAAGATATACCAGATGGATGTCAAGAATGCCTTCTTGAATGGATGGATCACAAGAGGTATACATGACTCATCCCCTAGTTTTGAAGAGTCACAACATCGTGAGTATGTTTTTAGATCAAGAAGAGTTCTAAATGGGCTAAAGAAAGCCCCAAGAGCTTGGAATCATAGTCTACTTACTTACCTACAAGACAAAGGATTTGTGGTGAGCAAGGTGGATCCTTCCTTAATGGAGAAGTCATATATCTATGTGAATATGTGGATGACATTATTGCAACAGGTAATGATGTTGAAGGCATAAGAAGAATCAAACATCAGATGAAGGAAGAATTCAAGATAAGTGATTTAGGGCAACTAACATACTTCCTTGGATTGAAAGTCTTGTGTATATAGAGCATTGCATGAACCTTAATCAGAGAAATTACATCATATACATGCTTAAAAAGCTCAAAAGGGACAATTCTAAGATTGTAGATACACTATGAAACTCAATTCCAAATTGAGTGCTCATGAAGGAGAACCTATTGGAGATGTGAGCCTAGTAAAAAATTCTCAATTATGCTACTATCGCAAGAGTAGATATAAACTATAGCATGAGTGTTTTGAGTCATTTTATGCGCTCATGTAGGAAACCACACATTGAGGCAACCAAAAAGTATCTCAAAATGACAATCAATGAAGGCTTGTTCTATTCATATACCTCTGATCTTTTCTGATGCAAATTGGGTAGGATCAAGAGATGATAGGAGAAGTGCCTCTAGTTATCTTTCATTTATAGGTTCTAAATGCATTTTTGGTCATCAAGGAAGCAACCTATTGATGCTCTCTCATATACAAAAGATGAGTATAGAGGATTGGCTAATGCTACTCAAAAATCCATGTGGATTAAGATACTACATGTTGATCTAGGGATGAAGTCGTCTACTCCTCATTTGTTTGGTGATAACATGAGTTCTTTGCATCTTGTAGCAAAAAATATTTATTATGTAAGGACCAAATACATTCAAGTCCACTATCACTATGTCAGGGGGAAGATTACAATCAAGCAAATTGAGCTTTCATATATCTCAACTCAATAACAAGTGATGACATGATGACTAAAGCTTTGGATGGAGTGAAGATAAGCATATTCAAATCAATAATTGGACTTCACAAAATTGAAAAGGAATGAATTTTCAAGCATCTTAGGCTTAAGAGGGAATTTTTGGTACATATGGAAAACCTGAGTGCTTGACCATAATCATGGACTACTTTGGTCTTTGAGAAGCAAAATACCTAAGGAAAACTTCCAAATGGTTCTAAGGACATAAATTAGAGGCTTAAAGTAGGTCTAAAAGGAACCAAAATAAATGATTCATATTTGAATTCAAATTCAAATAGGAAGCTCAAAAGCTAATTGGAATCTTTCATAGATCTATCAATACCTACCAACTAGAATCATGGAAAAAGGCTTATATATGCTTCCGTTAAACATCACAAAGTGTGATAGATCTCTAACTCACATCTTGAGTGGACATTTTACTTATCTCATAGATATTGGAGTCCTCCAACAGCTTCAAGCATTAAACTTTACTTTTCAATACATATACTTGAAGATTCATCATCATCTTGAGTTACTATTGATTGATGTTCGTGTATTGTTCAAGTCTACCAACTTCAAAGAGTCATTAAAGTGAACATATGGTCTCATTATCTCATACAATGCTTGGATCATAAAGATGCCACCCTTTTAAACTCGTGTATTCAATATTCTGATCATTTTGGCTCTCTATGCAGAGATACAAATCAACCTCTATGACTATGTATGTGCACTGTCTTCTTCCTAAAATGTTGAGATCACACTTGTGAGTTCTTATGTACATTTCTCATCCTCTAATCACTCTAAATTGATTATATGACTTGTAATTGCCCAATTGGATTCCCATTAGAATTTGTGCAAATATATTTTTCTCAATTAATAACAGGTTGGGAGCACTCAACATTTTTTTTGTGCTTTCTTCTAGAAGGTTTTCTAATCGTCCCCGAGATCACCATAACATTGCCATTGTTGAAATCATTAAACATACATTTTTTATCAACAAAGTGCACATTAAGTTCAACACTAGCAATGGTAGGAGCCGAAATCAAATTCTTCTTGATACTGGGTACATACAATGCATTTTTAAGAGTAACAATACCTCCATTTGTACCATAAGTTGGATTTCTCCAGCTTCAATAATAGGATACAAAGCATTTTCCACACATACAACATGTCCTCCCTTGGGTGCATCTTTCAAACATGCAAAAAATCTTTTGCATGAAGTGATATGCTTTGAAGCACCATTATCAACAAACCAAACCAAATCAGGATCATTCACAATCATACATGTACATGTGATGATGAATCATAATGACATGTAACAACACATGCCCAAACATTGTGAGCAATGTTCACTTTATCATTCTTTGCATTAGATGTATTTTCAACAATACACATGTCATATTCTTTCTTCTTTTCATTGTGCTTGGCAAACTTCCTACATTCATCAATGGTATGTCTAGATTTTTGACAATATTCTAATCTATTTTTCTTTTGCATATCACCACCGAGAGAGGAAGAAGTGGAAGATTGAGACTTTGGTTTTGATGAATCCAAAGTTGAACCATACTCGATTTTTGCCTTTTGTGCAATAGCAAGTGCTTGCATTCGCTCAAGTAAACCACTTATTTTCACCATTGATTGCTCTTCTTGCAAAAGAAAAAGCACAAAATCGTCAAAATTATACATAGTTGGATTTATTTTTGCAACCAAATAAAGTGTAGTGGCAAAGATTTGAAAAGATTCCAACAATCCTCTGAGTAGTGTAGAAATAAGTGATGCATCTAGAATGATCTCATCAATGTTTTCCAATTGATCTTTAAAATCCTTGATGTGTATAACATATACATACGTTAATTCATGCTTATCCATATATACATCCTCAAGTTGCTTTCTTAAGTAAGCACCACATGCTTCATTATGCAAGGCATAAAAAGAATCAAGTGTATCCCAAGCTTGTCTTGAAGTACTGCATGATCGAATGTGTGGGACAATATATTGCTTCAAATAAAGAAAAATCAATGTATGAGTTGAGAATCCTCCATCCCATCTAAGTTAATCTTGCATGAGTGGAGAAAGCATAGTCACTGTACATGAGGATGATCCTGAATCTATGACAACATGTTGCATAGTAGAAGAAGCATCAGCTTCCTTGTCAACATCTACCATAATGTTCCATAGTTGCTTTGCAATAAGAACATGCTTCATCATGTAAGACCACATTGGATAGTTGGTACCAAATTAAGCTTATCTTCAACTTGAAGCATGCCAAACAAGTCATTGTTGCATGTCATTGCACCAAATACTCAAAAGTAACAAGATATGAACTTCAAAAATTGAAATGCAACTCATAAATTGTAACTTCACAAATGGATTTAAAAGGTTTCTAATACCTCAATTCACCTCATTGGAATAATTTTTGAGTTCTCAATTTTGTATCATATGCTGCATAATCGATTTGCACTGTTAAAAAGTGCATAAGGCAACATCACACAAAAACAACTAATTGAGAAGGACCTTAACTTCCTATGATACCATTGTTAGGTGTGTGAGTGAGTGAGGAACATGAATAGAATTACACGCAAGAGCATGCTGGAGTTTTAGGTTTGCGGAAGCACATAAACAACACAAGGAAGAAGAAGAAGAAGTTTGGAGCACAACACAACACTGAATGAATTACCAAGTGAATGTACAAAGATAAGTGATCCATTAGGGTTATAGTTGTATATACAGCTCGGGGAAAAAACCTCGTAAAGAGGGAAAGAAGTGCCCCAATGGTTCTAAGTGTATTCACACACATCACTAACAAAATATATCAACAAATTCCCACTGGGAGTGATGCAGCGAACAAGGAGCTGACACTCATGTATAAGGAAGTTCCAACCTATGTGGAAAGAGATCAATCCACAAGGAAGTAAGCCCAAAGCTTTGCAAAAAGCTTCAAACTTCTCCTTGGGCAAATCCTTTGTGAAAAAGGTCTCCAATGGTATCCTCTATGGGCACATATGCCAAACTAATCTCTCCAACAAAAAACCTTTCCTTGATATAATGATAATTCACCTCAATCTGCTTTGTGCAAGCATGGAACATAGTGTTCCTCGCAACTGCCAACATGCTCTGACTATCAATGAAGATGGTGGTGGCAGAAGATTGACCAACACCCAAATCAGCCAAAAGGCATCTGAGCCACACACACTCAACAATCATTGTGAAAGCTACCCTATACTCAGCCTCATAACTAGAAGTGGCCACAATAGGCCGCTTCCTGCTTAACCAAGATGTGCATGATCTACCAAGCATGAAGCAAAAACCAATATTGGACATATGAGTGTCATAGCAACCAACCTAGTATGAGTGAGAAAAAGTATGTAAATCTAGCAGTAGTGATCCCCTCTTGGGATAAAACAATCCAAGTAACCAGGTACCACTCAATTAGTGAAAGATGAGCTTGACTGCTTGCCAATTCTTGACACCTGGACAATGCATAAACCTGCTCATCTAAGAGACAACAAATTGAATATTAGGTCGAGTTATGCATAAGTAAATCAAGCATCCAATAGCTTGTTGATAGAGAACAACATCAAATGCATCTCCACCATCATGAAGTTTCAACCATAAACTTGTTCGATAGCTGGCAATAGGTTTGCAATCTTCAAGGCAAAAATGCTACAATACTATGTCAATAGATTTTGTTTGAAACAAAGTTATTCCCCATCAACTTGCAGAAACTGAAAACCCAAATAATGATGCAAATGCCCCAAACCTAACATCTCAAAGGTGGCATGCAAATCAGCCTTAAATTTAGCAATGTGCTTCTCATTAGGACCATTGAGTAGCATGTCATCAACATACACAACAATGATCAGAAGTACATAATCTTCACTATTGACATATAAGGTGCTTTCAATTGGACTGTTCTCAAAACCATGTGCAAACAACTAGGTATGTATCTTTTCATACCAAGAATGTGGTGCTTGCTTCAAACCATATAATGCCTTTTTCAAATTGCACGCTTTGCTTTCATGCCCTTTCTGCACAAAGCCATGGGGCTGAAATACATACACTTCTTCATGTAAATCACCATTTAGAAATGCAATGTTAATGTCCAACTGATGTACATTCCAATTGCTATGAGCTACAAGTGCACAAATGCTATGAATAGTCATCATTCGGCATGTGTGTGCAAAGGTTTCATCAAAATAAATGCCTCTCTCTTGAGCATAACCTATTGCAACAAGCCTAGCTTTATACATGTCAGCTATTCCGTCAGGTTTAGGCTTCAACTTGTATACCCATTTAGTGTTGATGGTCTTTTTGCCTGGAGGAATGTCACATAAAGACCAAGTACCATTCTTCATAATAGCATCATATTTTGATTGTATAACAACCATCCAATTTTTTGAATTTTGTGCTTCATCAAAAGAAATAGGCTCATTCTCATCACAAAGACTAGAGGCAGTGATTGCATGACAATCTAATTCAAAAGAAGCATTATGAGATCTTGAACGAGTATGATATGACAAAGGTGCATCTAATTTGCTATCTCAAAAAGTCTACATTAGCTATTTAGGCATAGTTTTTGCCTCCTCTATATCAGAAATGGAATGATCTACATCATCATATGGAACCTGTAAAGATTGAGAAATTGCCTCATTTGGACTAGCACTTAAGTATCCACCTATAAAAAGAGGAAGCGAAGTGTCATACATATTTTTTTAGCTAACTGATGTCTCCTTAGTACATGAAAGTAATATTTGAATTGCATCTTCCACAAAAACAAAATCATGGCTAACCTAAATGCATTTAGCCTGTGGATGATATAGACAATAGCCTTTGCTTTCAAAACTATACCCAAAAAAATACATTTCACCGCTCTAAAATCATTGAATTTCTTACGTTATTGTTAAGGCATTAATGCATATTCTAGAAAACCAAAGACATGTAGATGACCAATAGATTTGTGACCATGCCATGCCTCATATGGAGTGATAGATTGCAGTGCTTTGATGAGACACATGTTACGTACATATGTTGTAGGCATAACAACCTCAAGCTAGAAGCTATTAGTAAAGTTTGACTTTTGACCATACACGTCGCCATCTCTGTGAGAGACATGTTTTTTCTTTCTATAACTCAATTTTGTTGACGTACATACGGCACTATACACTGATGTTTTATCCCACGCTCAGGAAAAAATGCATTAAAACTAGAAGACATGTATTCCCCCTCTTGATGAGAATGGAGGGTGTCCAATTTATGTGCTAACTTATTCTCAGCCAAAAACTATTTGAAGCACATAAACACTTTAGACTTTGGTTTCAATTGATACATCCATGCATGCCTCTAAAAATTATCAATAAAAGTCACAAAGTAAAGGTAGTTCCCAAAACAAGTGTGTTTGCATAGGAGCACAAACATCACTATGAACAAGCTACAATTTATGGGTAGGTCAAACTGAACCATCTTTAGGGAAGGAAGAATGTTGCATTTTGCCTAAGATACAACCTTCGCAGACATGTTTACAAGGTGCCTCAAGTTTGGGTAGAGAGGATACCATTTCATATTTCTTCAAGCATAGCAAACCAGCATAATTCAAATGAACAAAGCATGCATTTCAAAGCTTTGCATCTAAACTAGCCGGAGAATCTTGAACTACACATGTTGAATCATTCATATATTTTGCATAGTTTGTGATCTTATAGAACCCATGACATAAAATACCAGAAGCCATAATAACATCGCCGTTTGAGAGACCATGAACTTTACATTTGTCGTCAACAGATTTGACAAACCAAGGCAATCTTGCCTAATGCTAAAACTGACAACATATTTTTCTTGATCCCTAGTACATACAAAGCATCTCACAAATGTGAAAGAACTACCATCAGTGGTAGTCAGAATGATCTTACCAACTCCCATTACAAGATAAGAGGAGTTGTTAGTGCATATGATAGTATTCTCTATAGGTGCAGGCTCAAGTGAGTTGAAGAATCTAGATTGTGAGGTAATATGTTTGGCTGCCCCACTATCAAAGCACCAAACATTTGAGTCTACTTTAGACATACACTATGCATGAGAAGATGGGTCATTGCTGCATACAATAGTAAACATCCATTCTTCATTCTATACAAGATTAGCACACTCTGTTTTAGGTGTAGATGCCTCTTCAACAACCATTCCAACCTCTTTCTTCTTTGCCTCTTTTACAGCCAGTTTTGGACAACTCTTTCGGACATGATCATTTCCTTTACAATACTGACATAATTGTTTCTAATTTTCTCTTTCTCATCTTTGTCTTTGTTCTTCGATAGTGATGCATTAGCAAATTTTTTCTTACTAGTAGATGAGCTCCATTTAACTTTGCCCTTCTAACTAACTAAGAGTGCTTGGTAACATGCATAATGAACCTGTTCTGTCTGGATTGATCTTCCTACAACAAAACAAAGACTAATTATTCATCAAATGTTAAGGCATTTGGATTGCCTTTCATCATCAATTGAAGAGTAGAAGCAAAGCTTTGATATGAATATGGAAGACCATTAAGAACAATATGCACAAGTGAACTATCTGACAAGATCTCATCATCAAAAATCAATTGCTCCTTCAAATATTTGATCTTTATCAAAAACTTGTCCATGGAATCTCCTTCATTCATGTGCTCATTCTCTAACTATTTTTTGAGGTAAGCAACACGAACCTCATTTCTTGCATGGTATAAGGTTTTAAGTGTATCCCAAGCATCCTTTGTTGTCTTACAAGAGCAAATGTGAGGGATAACGACATGTTTGATAGAGGATACTATCAATGCATGTGCGTGAGCATTTCTACCATCCCAACAGAGTTACTCTGTAGTAGTTGTAGCAAGAACTACAACTCGAATAGGAATTTGAAGATCATCATCTTCAATGCCATTTGCATCACCTTCAATAACTGTATTTGCAAGTGTAGTAGGGTGTTTTTCAATACCCTGCACAATATTCCATAACCCTTTTGCTACCAATACATGATGCATCATATATGCCTATAACGGGTAATTAGTACCATCCAACTTGTCCTCAAAAACCAACTTATAGAATACATCATTGCTTTCAACCATGGCCAATGAGTAAATATCCTGATGCAAAAAAATGATTGTATCTCAAAAAGTTGAGCATAATCACCATGTCTAGCTATGCTAAACCTGTAGTAGTATTCAACATGCTTGTATCAATGAACTAAAACTTGCATATACGTTTGGCACAAAAGGATGAAATTTCATGCAGAGGCACTGCGATAGTGCATTCAGAGGCCAAAACAAGCTCAAATCGAAATTCTTGATCTAAAACACCCCGAGTATGCTCACCAATTTTCATGTGATTTTGAGACTGTGACTAGAGGGGTGTTGATGATGCCCTAGATGAAGCGATGACCTGCTCTGATACCAATTGTTGGAGTTTGAGGTCTACAGAAGCACACAAACAACACAAGGAAGAAGAAGAATCTTGGAGCACAACATAACACTGAATGCATAACCAAGTGAATGTACAAAGATAACTAACTCATTAGGGTTATAGGCATATATACAAGCCAAGGGGAAAAAACCTCTTAAAGAGGGAAAAAGTGCTCTAATGGTCCTAAGTGTGTTGACACACATCACTATCGAGATATATCAAGAGAGGAAAGATGGAGATCAAAGCACAGAGACATGTGATGTCTAGAAGAGCTCTTTGTCAATATATGATCGATAATATGAGAATGAGTGAAGTGAGAGCTATATATGAATCCCTAAGTACAAAGTACCACCACATGGGGAAAAGACCTCTAACCAACACTAGAGTAAAAAGTACGCATCTATAGGGCATCGGTTCACATCCAAGCTACTTGAGGAACAAATAAGTGTAACATTAATGAATTCAAATATTTTTATTCACGTTATAGAGATCCTTTTCAATCTCCTCTTATGTCAAAGTGCGATTAACATCAAATTGAACTACATCCATATGTTGGATTCACATCTTTAGACCATCTTCATGTTGCATTGTAACCTATATTTATATATTTTTGCAAGCATTCTAGCAAGAAGCACTTGTTGCCAAAAGCACTTTATATAAGATGAAACATTATCACCTCTATTCCATGCAAAAGTAGTCCAAGTTTCTTCTAGCATATACATATGATTGAGCGGGTTAGAAAACATTCCTCACCTTATCTTGAAACATTTTCCATGTCATATGTTGATCCGTGCTGTATCAAAACACATTCCATCAAAGTTATGTTTTACCCACAAGACAGCTAATTGCAAACTTATCATTTTCAAGCTTTGATTAAGATCCATTTTGATAGAAATTTCTCAAACTATAATATTGAAGAAAGAACAAATTGACCATCCTTATGCCCATCACATTCTGAAATTTGGAAGTTTTTGACACCAACCATGGATTCTAGCTCACCGTTTAGTGTTCAAGTAGTCCATCCACCACTTGAATAACTCTTTCGTCTTGTGTTTGCATTTCTTGAATTTTTGTTTGAGCTTGAGGTATGAGAAAGCACGTGAACAACACAAGGAAGAAGAAGAAGAAGTTTGGAGCACAACACACAATAATGAATGTATTACCACTAGAATGTACAAAGATAAGTAACCCATTAGGACCATAGGCATATATACAAGCCGGGGGAAAAAAACCTCCTAAAGAGGGAATAAAGTGCCCTGATGGTCCTAGTGTGTTCACACACATCACTACCTAAATATATCAACAAATCCCCCCTAGGAGTGATGCGATGAACAAGGAGTTGGCACTCAGGTATAAGGAAGTGCCAAGCTATGTGGAATCAATCCACAAAAGGAAGTAAGCCCAAAACTTTGCGGAAAGCGTCAAACTTCTCCCTAGGCAAAGCCTTCATGAAAAGGTCTACAATGTTCTCCTGCGTGGGCACATATGCCAAGTTAATCTCTCCAATAGAGAACCTCTCCCTGACATAATGATATTGCACCTCAATGTGCTTAGTGCGAGCATGGAACATAGAGTTCTTCGCAACTGGCAATGTGCTCTGACTGTCATTGCAGATGGTGGTGGTAGAAAACTGACCAACACCCAAATCAACCATAAGGCATCTGAGCCACACACACACTCAACAATCGTTGTGAAAACTGGCCTATACTCAGCCTCACAACTAGAAGTGGCCATAGTAGGCTGCTTCTTGCTCAACCAAGAGATGCATGAGCTACCAAGCATGAAGAAAAAACCACTAGTGGGCACACAAGTGTCATAGCAACCAACCCAATCAGAGTCAGAAAAAGCATGTAAATTTGACGATTGTGATCCCCCCTTGGGATAAAACAATCCAAGTAGCCGGGTACCAATATCTGGCCGAGTAATGAATAAGTAAATCAAGCATCCAACAACTTGCTGATAGGTTTTTGGTGTAGAGAGTCATCTCTCTAGCACGTGGTGGTGATCGTAATCCTCATTCTCTTGCATCCGCCCCCAATGATCTCTCTCTGTTTACTAAATCAACCTCTACTCCTAACAACACCTTGAAAAACTCTATGAGTCTTTTTGCTATACCTAAAAGAATTTGTGAAATTCTCTCTACGCTAAGAGATAATGCTTTCTCATAGTCAATTGTGATCTCTAGTCTCTTTGTGTGATCATAATCAAGACCTTATAGAGATCCATAACCTTCTAAGTTGCTATAGGGAATGAATTCTCTAACGATGCTCTATGGTATGCTATCAACTCATCACACACACACACACACACACACACACACACACATATATATATATATATATATATATATATATATATATATATATATATATATATATATATATATATATATATATATATATATATATAAACGTCCCCTCACTTTCGGGAACATGTTATGCTACATCAACCATTATTAAAAAAAAAGGGATAACTTTTTCTTGAAATAATGTTTATATCGCAAAAAGATCACATGTTGCATGACATTCATGCTAGATTCGTAACTTCTCTTATAAGTTTCATTATTTGTCTTTGATTTTTTTTGCTATATTGAACATCTGATAATATTTAATCTTAAAAAAAACTCACATGTGGATTCCACCAAGGAATTGTATGAATAACACTTTTATCTATAAATTACGTGCAAACAAAAAACAATGCAATGTACTATCTTTAAAAAAATATTTCACACTAAAACTTCCACAAAACTAAAACTAAAATTTCACACTAAAACTAAATCTTCCCTAAAACTAAAACTAAAACTTCCACTAAAAATTTTCACACTAAAACTTCCATACTAAAATTTCACGCTAAAACTTCCACTAAGAATTTCACTTAAAAAAATTTCACACTAAAATTTCAATGGCTCGAAGTTTGCGATCAAAGATCTAATGCCCCTTTTTTGACATTAGTATAGAAAGAGTGTCTTTTAGATTCTGAAATATTTTAGCTTCTTTCTGAAATATTTTAGCTTCTTGATTTTTTTATCAAAACTCAATTATAGATTATTAGAGACTATTCTTTTTTTTATCTAGTAGGAGCTTTAGGTAAACATGGACTTAAAATTTTCAGGTATCCTATCAAGGATAAGAAAATGGCCTTATGCTTGTGTGTAGATCCCCTAAAGCTCTTTGTACTTTTGGGGAGTACAAGAGAGCCGAAGGGGAAATAATCAAGCCCATATAGGGTTCCTAGGATGGCTTCCCACCATTAAGGATTAATGATAAATCCAATTGATTATTAAAAAAACTATGTAAAAAGAAGTATTCATTGTCCACGTTCTGTAGGTGGTTTGGGGACGCTTTGGTCTATTGAGGTGGAGGTCCAAATTTCAATCTCTCGGGCTAGACATATAATAGTTTTAGTCAGTTTAAACCAATTGTAACCCAGTCTAACCTTTGCTTTGTAGGATATGGGGGCTCTTGAGGGTACTATGTCCATTCACATGTACATTCAAAGTTAAATTTGGGGAGAGTAAGCGCCTGCCGAACCTCTTTAAAAAGAAAAATAAAAAAAAGGAACTATTTGTTGGTACCTCAAATATACACATAAGACTATGGTGCACAACTTACTTTTCTATAATTTCATCCTCTTTCTTTTATTTTTCTTTTGGGAGTTGGATTCCTTAGCTACTCTTCCACTAAGTTTGAAAAAAAAATTCATTTAACAGGGATTGATTACAAACCGATTTGCGGATCTTGAACCTTGGACCTTAAGTTCTAGGAAAATAGTGTTTACTACTATATCACACACCCGAGACAATTTCATGGATGATGAAATTATTACTTTTTTGAGTTTTTAACAGTCAGACTTTAATCCAAAAAATAAGATGTTTACCATTACACCACACCCAGCCCAACCCTTTTCACAATTTGATGGACAATAAACACATAGATAACAATTTTTTTTTCATTGTTCCATCTAAAATAATAAAAGACTTTTGAATGTTTCCGTGTGAACCAAGCTTAAAAGATATGACATCATTCAGTGAATGCGATAGAGAAGCGCGCGCTAGCTAGCTGCTTTTTGCCATATGAACTTGACTATTTTTTGCCATATGAACTTGACTATGTAAACTGAATCTAAGTTTCTCCTCCTTGTCGGGTTGAAAACAGAAAATGCGCTGAGGGAGGCTCAAAGAGCAGCACACATAAGAATGGCCGAAGCTCTCTGCCCGGAGTGCAAGAAACCAACAGAGTTAGTGTTAGACCACGCAGCAGGGGATACAGTGTGCAAGGAGTGTGGCCTTGTCCTGGAAGCTCGCAGTATCGATGAGACCTCTGAGTGGCGGACTTTCGCCAACGAATCTGCAGACAACGATCCCGTACGTGTAGGCGGCCCGGCAAACCCCCTTCTTACAGACGGAGGTCTTGCTACCGTCATTTCGAAGCCGAATGGCGCTCAAGGAGATTTCCTTTCCTCTCTTGGACGCTGGCAGAACAGAGGATCTAATCCTGACCGTACCTTGATCCAGGCTTTCCGTGGCATTGCGACCATGGCAGACCGGTTAGTTATCGCTTACATGAACGTGCATTCGCAGTCATATATATGTGTGTGTGTGTGTGTGTGAGAGAGAGAGAGAGAGAGAGAGAGAGAGAGAGAGAGAGAGAGAGAGAGAGAGAGAGAGAGAGAGAGAGAGAGAGAGAGAGAGAGAGAGAGAGAGAGAGAGAGAGAGAGAGAGAGAGAGAGAGAGAGAGAGAGAGAGAGAGAGAGAGAGAGAGATGTGTAAAATTTCAAGGAAGAAAGTTTGCGATACTCCATTGACAGATCGAGAGACATTCTTATAGTGTTTTTTGATAAATATTTGCACACATCGCTCAAGAGTGACGTTAGCTACAATGTTAAAGGCCTTAGCATCCTACTTTAAGGACCAAGGTTCAGTGTTCAAGCTTCTTATCCCGTACCTCAAACTTTAACCTCTCCTACTTTAAGCTTTTGGGCCTAGGGTTTTGTTGAAATGAAAAAGCACTACTACTCTACTAGTTATCACACAATTAGCAAACTATGGAGGAAGAAATAAAAGATATGAAAATATGATGGAATGAATTAATGTAGAAATGAAAATGACTTACATGAGATGCTCTATGAACATGGAGACTCCATCAGGAGTGGAAGTGCACTCTTGGCAATGAGCTATAGTGGAATGACTTATGTGGAGTGAAGGGAGGCCTTGTTTATATGGAGTTTGGGAGAATTCCCTTGCATGTGGGATAAATGAGCTTGCATGAGAATGAAAGTGGAGTTGGACAAAAGGGTGGAGCATGGAACTCCCAACAGCCCCCCTCCATGTGATGACCCTTTTGTTTTTAGTGTGGGAGACTAGTGACATATGGGATCACTTAGTCCATTTGGTTTTTAGGATCTAAGGACATATGGGATACTTAGACATATCTTTGACGTATGGCATCCAAGTGTGGGACATATGGCATCCCTTGGTTTTTAGTTCCATGGACATATGGGATCCATGGTGCGAGGGAGAATGGCATCCCGGGGATCTTGGGACATATGGGATCCCAAGATATATACTTGGACATTTGGGATCCAAGTGGTTTTTGTAGGATCTAGGGACATATGGGATCCTTAGACATATAAAGGGTTTACATCATGGGGTAGATGGAGTCCATTGTTGATCCATTTGGCTCCTTTTGTTGTAGCATTTGATGTTCGTTGTTGGGATGCTTTGGTGTCTTCCAAGTTGTGTTGTTGATGAAGCCATTCTTGTTGGTTGTATGCTCCCTTTAATGTTGTAGAAGCATGTCTTTGATGTTGCTTTGAGTGATGAAGACCATATTTGTGCAAGCCATAGGGAAGGTCTTACCACTTTGTTATGTGGTCGTGTCTACTCCCTTAACATGAGGCTTGAAATGTGTTCCATCGTATAAAAATAAGTGTATACAAAGAGGCCTTATGTGGTCGTGTCTACTCCCTTAACATGAGGCTTAAAATGTGTTCCATCGTATAAAAATAAGTGTATACAAAGAGGCCTTAACGGCTTAGGAAATCATTATACCACACTCTATAGATTACAAGGTAGCTTTGTTATAGGTTATAGCAGCGCAATTCAATGCAAGTGGGGCTCAAAAGTAACTTGTGGGATGCTTGGACATACCCCTTTGATTTTGCAAAATAAATCATTTTAGTAACGTTTGTTGATGCTGTCTACGTATGTTAGACTTGTGGCCGAAAATGAGTGCAATAATTGGATTCAAATCTATCTGATGAAGTGATGGATATGACATTAGACCTGGTGTAAGACTGCAAGAGCGGTGTAGTGAAAAAAATATCCCAGGCATTGTCTATTTAGAGTAGGAACTTCCCACTTTTCGGTTAGTTATGACTCTAAAGCATAACTTTAAGATCATTGCTGCTGCAAATAAGCAAGTGGCATCCAAAATTAGAGAACCAACAAGCTTTGGCATAACACTCCATCTCTAGATTTGCGGGTCGACTTATCTCTGTCAAGCAGATGCCTATGCATCTAGATTCATTTGCCCGCTATAATCTCCCGCCTTAGTGGAAGCAACCAAGTGTCAGCTTTCATTTGTTAGAAGAAACAATTTGATTTTTAATATCCATGTACGAAACAAAGTGTGCGATTAGCAAATTTTACCACTTTTTGGTATCTCGGTATGCACTTATGATATGCACAATGTTGCCGGCTAAAGTGGAGGAGTGCACAGAAAAATTGCGCTAAATTAGATGGATCTCCGCTAATTTCGGGATACTCCTGGAAAAATAAGAGTTCAATCATGACATCATTGATAATTTCATGCAGCATGGAATACGAATCCCCTTCACTGTCCCTCTCACGGCGCTGATTGGACACTCCGTCTTTCTGTTGCATTCGGAGAGACGAGTAGGTGAGCACCCCTCGAGTGTGCCTCTAGTGCAATGCTATTTGGAAAGTATTGCTCTGTATATGCCCGAAGACCAAGTCTGCTAAGCTTCCGTCCTACATCTGTGGTTGTATTTCCCTATTTCTTGGCGCAGAAGCTAGAGTAGATGGCATTTTTTGTCCAAGTGCACAAAACATGGCTAAGCTCCCTCATGTGTGCTTGTCTCAAACAAGGTCCGCACTCCTATGCACCTTCTGAAGACATGAGCTCTTCAGTTCCTTTGGTGCTCTATCAGTAGTAGTGAATGATCTTGCTTCTCTCTTTTTGTAGCATGACAATACATGCATCTTCTATCTTCTTTATGAGATTCTCTCTGTGCCTGTGAAGCAGAGAAAATTGCCCATTTTTTTTCTCTTATTGCTTGTGTTCGATCTTTGGAGCCTCAAACACAACAATGTTGAGTGGCCTTTATGTGGCTAAAACAGAAGACAATGCATCCATCATTTGCAATGTTGCATAGCTCCGCACATGGGGATACAAGCCTTGTGCAAGGCACAATACCATTCTATACTAGTATATCTAGGAGTACATCACAACTTCATAGTACCTTCACCCAGCTTCACAATACCTTCGCCTTCCACACAAATGGTGATGATTCATGGCATACTAATTATTGCAGATGTGACACGGAAGGTGCAATCATTCCGTACGATGGTAAGTTGCAACGCTAAAAGCATTTAAATGATACTAAAAGAGTGCACAAAGTTACCAATCAATGCAATATTGACAAAGGTTGAATAGAATAATGAAGAAGTGAGGTAAGAGAAAACAAAGTATATATTAAATGACAGAGTGAACAAACAAAGCACAACCATGATGATGATGAGCAACAAAAATGGAAAATTATGATCTTGTCTAATGTTTAAATGGAAATAGTGCTTAGAAGCACTTTATTAAAAAGATGTGAAAGGGAGGGAGGGAGAAATTAAGAAAGACATTCATGCTAACGACAAAGATAACATAAATATAACCCAAAAGGAAAAAAACAATTAACCTATGCTCTGATACCATGTTGAAATGAAAAAGTACTACTCCTACTCTACTAGTTATCACACAATTAACAAACTATGGAGGAAGAAATAAAAGATATGAAAACATGATGGAATGAATTAAAGTAGAAATGGAAATGACTTACATGAGATGCTCTATGAGCGTGGAGACTCCATGAGGAGTGGAAGTGCACTCTTGACAATGAGCTAGAGTGGAATGACTTATGTGGAGTGAAGAGAGGGCTTGCTTATATGGAGTTTGGGAGAATTCCTTTGCATGTGGGATAAATGAGCTTGCATGAGAATGAAAGTGGACTTGGACAAAAGGATGGAGCATGGAACTCTCAACAGGTTTAACTTCTCTTTCTCTATCTCAATTCTTATTGTGAGAGAAAAACATAAAGCATCCGATCTCCATTGTGTTCATGTTGAAAAAGGCACAAAAAAGTCTAATTCTCATCAGTTGACTTGCAAATTTATGAAAAGCGATACTCAAGTGGTGCTCCAAGGCTTTGAAGAGGGGAGAACAAGTTGCACCATGCAAACAAATACCCTAAAAATCTAAGGCTTTAAAGAGGGGAGGACAAGTTGCACCATGTAAACAAGTACCCCAACAAATTGGAGATGAGGTTTGTTAGAAGATGAGAGGATAAAGTGCAAAAGTACATACATACATACAATGCTATATGATATATACATACGTACATACATACATGGTGTACTTACATTGACTTATTTTCATTTATGTTTGGGTGGGGCCATCAAACGTGGTGCAAGTCATCATGGATAACACTTCAAATTGTCTACATATGGGGCGATTTCCACCTTTGTTTCGACTCCACATGCAATTCATTGCTTTGGCTTGAGAATGGAGGATATTAGAAAGCTCCCATTGGTAAAGAGTGTTTGGGGTAAAGGCCTCTAAGAACTCTCCTCTTGTACATTCTGAATCTTTGACATGATAGCTCTCTTGGAGGGCTTTTCATACATATTTTTACATTATTTTTTAACCCCAAATTGAGAACATAGGGCGTTTAATTGAGAACATGGCCATTAATATGACTTTTGTGACTTATGGTCACTTTGGAGTGTTGACAATTGGCCAAGCTTCAAGCATCTTCTTTTTAATAAAACTACGGTCCTAACATTAGAAGTGAAAATTTTTTATAGAAGTTGTAGATGAAAGCTCTCTTCATATTCTTTTTTAGAGTTTTGTGCAAAACTTCTCTCTATTGGTTTTCCTCTCACACCAAGCTACTTGGGCACCCATTTGGAGCTTCAAGCATAGCATTGGAGAGCTCTTAACAAGCTCATTCAAGTAATATTAGAGCTTTCAAGTTTTCTCTTGTGACAAAGTTTAGCTTGAAGTTTCCTTGAAGTGAATCCCTTATCATTCCCATGCTCAAAGCAAATGATTCACAATTGAATGCAAACTCAACTTTTTGTACTTGAATAAAGAATCAATTTTTGGAAATGAAAGTTTTTGTGCATATTCAAAACTATTATTGATTTCAAATCTGCAAAGCTTTATAAAGTGTAGTACAAAATGGCTCATTGTGGGCCAAAGAAAATGCTCTTTACAAACAACTACCTTCATGGCCAACTCCTAAGTAGGTTCTATCCAAGTCACTTTGGTATCACAAAAAGAGAGAGAGAGAGAGAGAGAGAGAGAGAGAGAGAGAGAGAGAGAGAGAGAGAGAGAGAGAGAGAGAGAGAGAGAGAGAGAGAGAGAGAGAGAGAGAGAGAGAGAGAGAGAGAGAGAGAGAGAGAGAGAGAGAGAGTAACTTTGATAAAGGTCAGGATGATTGACGGGACCTAAAAGGTACAAAATGGTGAAATTGTTTTCATTGTTATGCTAAAAAATACTAGATAATTAAAATACTAAAATTGGATACTAAAATACTAAAATTGGATATTGTGGTGGATGTGAGATACAATTAATCTCATAATATAGGGGGGAGAGAGAACGAGAGATGAAATGACATATTAATGTCTACTTAAGGCCAAAAGGACCTATGAGACTAGAAAGCTATGATTTGATAAGTCTAATACAATGTCCATGTTGCAGAAATATGCTTTCTTTTTTCTTTTTTAAAAGGTGAAATTGAGTATTGTAGTGCAAGTCATGGATGGAATAGAGACTCTGATCAGTCCAAAGATCAATAAAATTGGGTGAAAGCATGAGGAATCATTGAATATGAGATAATGATCATCAACAAACAAAGGGATAGTTTGTGAATCCCATCTCAATGGAAATTGGACAATGATTGATGTAAGATGATAGATCATCTGAATGTTCGTGATAGTCAAGTCCCTAGTTGGGAATGACATGTGGCATGGCAAACGTATCCAAACTCTTCTTTGGAGTCACTATCGATGTTGGGATACCCTCTTTAGTCATGAGCACATGAATCTCCCTAGTATGGTTGAATTGGTGCTTGCACCGAACGTACCCAACATGTTGAATGCATTGAACGTACGATACTCATTCAATGTGCCGTTTGTGAACAATGTTGTTAGACTCAAGAAATGATAGGAAGGAGATCCCACACCCCAAGAGGGAGAAGTAATCCTCAACCATGGCTTTTGGGGTAAGTGGTTAGCCCATCACTAGTGAGCTACACAAAACAAAGGATATAGTGGAGAAGAAGTTAGAGCCCATGAAGGAGTATGGATGCACTATTATGTGCGAAGGATGGACAAACATCAAGGAAAGGGAAAGGAATGTATATAACATATTAATGCATTGTTGCAAAGGCACTATGTTCCTTAGTGCCATTGGTGCATCACAAGCTGGATTTACAATGATAGGTATGTGTAATTGAAATTTCAAGTTTCAATTTTAAGATATGCATTTGCATATACGTTATGTCATATATATGTATTATGTATGTACATGGCACATGCAAATTGCATGTATATTGCAATATGTAATATGTATGTAGATAGTAGTATGTACTATCATCTATCATCTATGTACCTACTACGGTCTATCATCATCCATGCAATGTGGCATGCGCATTCATGGAAATTGTTGCATCATGCATGTGCCATGGAGCTTGGAACATGTGCCATGCATCTACTATGTAACATGCAAAGTCTTTTCATCTATGGATGATTTGGTGTGTTTTTTATCTCTCAGATGAGTTTATATATGGTCATATTTGCCAGGCTATTTGGATGTCGATCAAAAGAATGTTGTGCAGGTCATTACTGACAATTGGAGTAACTATGTGGCCATGGGAAGATTGTTAGAGGCAAAGTTTCCCTCCTTTGTGCGGACCCCATGTGCCACACATAGCATTGATCTTTTGATCGAGGATCTTGGAAAGATCCTTTGGATTCATTCTTCTTTCCATCCGCCATAAGGTGGTCTCCTTATTCACAAAGAGACCAAAACTATTCGCTATTTTCATATCATTCAGTGAGTTGGGTATACTAAAGTGTGCAAAGACCAGATTTGCTTACATGTGCATGGTGATGGAGAGTCTACTTCGGGTGCAGCATGCTTTGATGCAGATTATTAAATCTACAAAGTGGACTGCCTGGGATTGACACGCTACCCTGAGAGCAGATTTTGTACAGATTACATGTTTGCCAGATTTTTTTTTTTGGAGGGATGTAGAGGCACTTGTGCATGCCATGCATCCATTATATTCTGTTCTTCGCATAGTTGATATGGAGGAGAGTACGTTGGGACTCATCTATGAGTTCATGGATCGAGTTGGCGAGTCCCTTTCACGTTTCCCACATTTGACATTGGATAGATATTTGTTAAGTTACTATTTGTTACTTTGAAATTTTGACATTTAAAGCACTTCTTATCTTAAAAATTAGTCTCTAAAATTTTATAATTTTTTTTTTTCTATAGGATTGAGAAGCTTAAAGCTTTGTGGAGGGATCGATCGGATTGGTTTCATCGCCCGATCCATGGGATGGCATACTTATTGCCTCCCTTATGGAGATCTCAATAGTCCATCGTGGATGAGGAGCTCTTGAGTGCATGGAATACACTCACATGTGTGTGTGTGTGTGTGTATATATATATATATATATATATATATATATATATATATATATATATATATATATATATATATATATATATATATATATATATATATATATATATATATTTAAGCTTTATCCATTTGATGTAGAGTTTCCACTTCAATTGGAGAGATAGCTCTTTGTATTCCAAAATGGTGGTGGCCATTTTGGAAAGGATACGGCTTGCTTGAGGTCTTTTCAGTCGTGGCCGGTATCGTGGTGAGAGATGTACGGTGCCAATGCTCATGAGTTGGTAAGTACTAAGTCAAAAGTCTTGACTCTTCAGTGTGATATGTGCTAAATATGTATTATGATTTATGTACTAATTATTTTTTGAATCATGTTATATGATATGCAGAGAGAGTTAGCTATTCGTATCCTTTCACAAGAGTGCAACATAAGTCCTCGTGAATGGAATTGGAGCACATGGCCCTCTTCCATACAAAGGAGAGGAACATATAATCTACAACGCAGTTGGAGCGGCTAGTTTATTGCCACTGTAACTTGTGTCTCTTGGAGAGCGGTAGCCATACAAGATTTGAGGGAGGTCAACGTAGATGCAGTAGATATAGGGAATGTGAGAGATATCCCAGATATTCCTCTAGAGGGTTTGGACTTATATACTATACTTTACCATGAGTTGACCTTACCTAAGCACGATATCAGATTTCTTTCATCAACCTATCTCTCATCCCTTATCTATCTTTATTGTCATTCATCTATCTTATTCGGTTCAAGGGGTGTGTACATGCGGGAACACTTTAAAGATCTAAGTGCGCTTGATGAAGTTTACCTAACTAAAGAAAACCCGTTATAAAGGCTACAGCTACACCATGTTGGTTTTGCTACAGCTACACCATGTTGGTCTGGATACGTATGTATAGATTAGCGAAGAACTCATCCGTTTAAGTCTAGGAATCCAGTCCGTCCGGAAGACATACCAGAAAGGAGAGGAGAGGGTGCACCTCCCAAATAATCTCCTGGACCGCTTCTCCGTCCATCCTTTGGACGGGGAAGCGATACGAAATTTCATTTCAGACCCCTTACTTATTTTAGACCCCTTATATATATATATATATATATATATATATATATATATATATATATATATATATATATATAGAGATACACACATATATATATACACACACACATATATATATATATATATATATATATATATATATATATATATATATATATATATATATATATATATATATATGAACAAAATAAAGTGTTCATCACACATCCATCCCTTTTGTTTATTTATCTTTTTTTTTTTTTTTGGGCTTTTGTTTTTGTTTGTACTTTGGATGTGCCAAGGTAGTCACGTCCTAAGGTTCACGTACAATATGGGATCGTACTAAGCTTTCGGCATACGATGTGTATGATACATACGATATATATATATATATATATATATATATATATATATATATATATATATATATATATATATATATATATATATATATATATATATATATATATAGTAGACAAATAATAACATTATTATATATGTCACACAACATGTTGCACAAATTCATAAATTTGAGTCTTGACAATTCAAATTTCAGCATTTCAATTTTCAGCTTTGGCATTTAGATACATTCAAGAATCAGCATTATATGAAAATTTCAAGAATCACGATTCGATTCAATTCAATTCAAAACAAGATTCAAGAGGCACATTTCTCATTGACATAAGTCATAACATCATACATGATACATGTGCCAAGTAAAACAAGTAACACTAACAAATGTAACATGTTCAAAATACATCGTCAATTTTGCAAACTCCAAGTTCCAAAATCCAAAGTACAATACAAAATTTAATCTTGTGTTTCATGATCAATCATCATAGTGATGATCACTACATGAATCTCCATCATCTCCAATAGAAGAAGAAACAGATGCATTCTCATAATCCCCATCACTAAGAATGTTGCCATCATCATCCTACGATGGCTCTTCAAGATCTCTATCAATGACCACATTTTCCTCTTCCATAGCTGATGGAGTAGATCTACTACTCGATCCACGTCGTGAATATGCAATAGTGGAGCTTCCATGCCTCCGATGGGACTTTGAACCACGAACTATGATCTTTGAGTGAGATTGTGTGCGACTGACTCTCCGATCAATCTCCTCAAGCTCTAGAAAAAGTTCATGGAAAATCCTTTCTTCCTCATTTCTTTCTCTTTGAACACCTTTTAGTGTCTCAAAGGAAAGCGTGAGACTTTCTACATTCACCTATTCAAACAAAAACAAAAAGTAAACATGTTAGTATGTTACATGATGATATATGATGTGTTGGAAAAAAACATAAAAGTTCAGCAATCAAGTGTCTAAAGTTTAAATTGAATGCTTAAATTTTCACCTGACATGCCATGGGCATTTCATGCATGGAATGAAGTATCCGTAGATTAGAGCGACAATAAATAAGTCTCTCCAATTTCTTAGTGCTCAGCTTGCTGCATATCTTAGTATGTATGAGAGAATAGGCGTACCAATTTCTCTCACAAGCTCACGATGAGCAATCCTAAAACAAAAAATAACATAATATCAATAATCATGAAATATGATTCATGAATCATATATGAAAAAGTTAAAATCAAGATAAAAAGTTAAGAATGCATGTAGCATATTTATGCAAGAATGCACATAGCACATCTCTGGAGTGTTGGCATTTGATAGTGCATTGTACTGCTACTTTGCAGTGCTATGTAGAGCATGAAGATTACTTGCTTTTTGCTGGCTGAAAAGTTTTGCATTACTTCTGCTTTGGATAATCTTCTGGCAAATCTTGTGCCCATAATCCAGAAACACATTTAGGTAATGCAGTTGGATTACAAACAGATTTGCTGCTCCAAATTGTAATTAGCAGCATGTATTAGTAGGTAATTCAGGGTATTCACTTGCTCACTTCCTATTTTAGCTTGCTGGTGCTAGATATGTTAAATGAGAATTTTAATAGTGTAATCTCAGGAAGGTATGCTCGTTGTTGTCCAAATTGATGTTTAACCTTGGATTCATATATACTAATACATTCCTACTTGGAACACATGCATCTCTCATATACTTGAACAGTATCCTTAAGCTCTACTTCATAATATATTCTCCATTACTTGTAAGTTGTAGGCTCTGACATGCTTTCATGATTGCTGGACTACACTATTTCCCCATCAACAAGCATGTATACCTTTATTTTTCACACATGAATTTTACAATGCGTCTACACTCTAGCTAATCCCTACATGCATTTTTGACTCCATTTTGTTCACCTTCTTATCTGAGGAGTGTTATAAATAGTGCACAAATTTATTCATAAGAAAAGAATAAGAAAATTTGCACTTCCATTTTGAACACAAGCCATATATAGTATATATATTAAACTAATAAGAAAGAATTTGATACCATGGTGTTTTTATTCTTTTTACGGTAAAAATCTTTGGCGACGTTGGCTCTGCAAGAACGTTTTACCTTACTCGTCAGATGTCGGCTAAACGTCAGAAGTCAGAAGTCAGAAGTCAGAAACACGTAAGAAACAACTATGGTCATACTTATACTTACCATGATGGATCAACCGACTCATCAAGAATAGTGCACTTCTGAATTTCATTTATTGCCTCCTTCATAAAGTGATAAAGTACACCAATTGTTGCTCCCTCCGTACTGGTCATGCGACGAACTTTATGTAGTTGTAGTATAGCAATGACAAGACCATGAACACTTCTTTAAAAAGACTCTTTTAGACACAATCTTTGCATAGCCTTTGCCTCTTGTTATTGGGCAATGGGCTCTCCATCCAGCCATTCTTTGAACTCTTATGAAACAACCATCTTTTGAAGTTTATTTTGGACTTCAAAAAGACAGTCTAAAAGTATGCACATGGCTGCAAATCTTGTCTTTGATGGGCTTTTTAGCTCCAAGTCTGAATGTGAGCAATATATATCAAGCACCCTCACCTTAGCATTTATGAAGTTCACAATGGAGATGACCTCTCATATAATGCTCTTCACCCAATCTAATTTGCCAATGTCTTCCATAAGAAGATCAAGGCAATGAGTGGCACAAGGACTCCACACTATAGATGGAAACTCTTGCTCTAGCTTCCTTCCCATAGAAGCACAGTTTGATGCGTTGTCTGTAATGACTTGAATAACATATTGGTAACCAGCCTATGTCAAGTTATAAAAGGAAACAAAAACAATTAGCATGCTGAATATTAGTCATTCATGTATCATGATTCATAATAGTACATGATACATACATATTATATGGCACACATATTTATGATTTTACATATAATCTAGAATGCAAAATCTGAATTTTAATGAATGAAATTTGAAGAATGAATTTGGAAACTTACCTCAAGTATGGCTTGCAGGATATGTGAATAAATAAAGCTTCCAGTGACTTTTTTGCCTCTTACTCATGCATCCACCGCCTGTAAGAAGTAGGTACCAAGGGGGTAAGAATATTGATAATCCCTCTCTTTTTACGATCACTCCATCCATCGGAGAGAATGGAGCATCCATATTTGGCCCAACCAGTTGGCACAAGCTCCAAAGATTTATCGATTCTTGCTTTTTCCTCATCCAATTTCTTTGTGGGCATATCGTTTTAGGAAACACTATACCATCCCTCACAAGGTCCTACATTAGGTATGGCTCTTATCATACGCCTCCATCGATCCAAACGAAGCACATTAAAGGGAAGATTACACTCAATGATGGTTCTTGCAATTTCAATTTCAGTCACTCTTTGCCTTTCTTTACGAAAAACCAATGTTCCCGATACTCCATCCGATACTTGTGCAAGGGTAGGTTGTCGAGAGAACCACTACCAGTTTCACATACTTCGTTATTTCTCTTTGGAAGACTTGTTCCTTCCTCACATTCAGGTGAACTCATTGTGGGTACAGTTGAACCAATAGAATGGATGGAGCATTACCTATTCTGATATTGTCATGATCTGGTGAGACTACTTCATTTTGAGGAAGAGAGCCTTTTCTCCTCTTCAATGGAAGATATTTTTTGCGACATTCTTCATAAATATCATCGGGAATATCATTGCAAGGAGAGCATTCTCCACCCAATTTGCATAGATGGATGAGAAGTCGAGTCACACTAGATGTTTGTATCCTTCCATGATATTTGCAATGCCACCTACAAACATTGGACTTATCTTTCACTCTTTCAAAAGCTACACAATGCTTGTGAAAGGCTTCATGAAGAGGAGCCATGAGGGGCTGTTGGAAGATGAGAAGAGGGGCTGTTAAAAGCTAAGAAAAATGCTAAAGATCAGAAGGGGGGCTGCTCAACAACCCTAATGCTCAAGTCTCAAGATTGGAGAGCTCCAAGACTAGGTGCTGAAGCTCGAAATCGATGTGGCTGAAGCTCACGAACGCAAGATCTATGTCCTATATGCAAAATATGAGTAATCGCGACCCTAAATAGCTTCGGACGAAATCGACAGTTTTTAATTGGACGAGCTGGACGGCATCGTCCTGTACGGTACATATCGGACGGGTCAGCTCGTAGGACGTATGAGTGCAAGCGTGGGATGTGCTAGTCTTCATCCTTTTCTTTTGTGCTTGTTCTGGTTATGTGTTTTTACAGACGTTTGCATGTGTTTCTTAACAATCGTGTGTAAGATCAGATATAGCTGAACTTCTGAAGCTATTTTTATGCATGCATACATTTGCATGTGTTTCTTAGCAATTGTTGTTTTTCGGTTGTCATTTCTATTATCATAGAGCTTTGGCTGTCCATAAAATGTTCCAGCTGCAAGAACGATACTAGTGTCAGGAACTTTTTTTATTAAAAAATCGGATCTTGGCATGGCCTATCATGCTTGAACTTTGGGGACATCTCCAGTAGAGCAAGAGGAAATTGAATTGTGAATGGTAGACATGCAGAGGAGTGTTGATAAGATCTTCTGTGTTTAAGCCCTTGTTCCATAGATGAAGATTTATGTTATATGCCATTGCCGTGCGCCCTAGAATTAACTATCTTTGCCTGTTGAAGTATGAATGAGTTGACAAAAGAGCAGATAATTAATTATCCATCGTTTATGAATGTCCTCATATTTGTGGTAATAGTCCAATTCCATTCAGCTCAAGATGGATGTTGTTGCTATGAGCCATTGGCGAGGGTTATATTTGTCTGCAACTTGTGACCTGCATTGGAAAAAAGGCTGTGATTGAGTAATGATGCGTGTTAATGGATGATTTGAATTTTTCTATGGTTTTTATCTGTTCCAGATTTTAAGCCATTCTCCACATATGATTTATCAGTATACTGATGTGTCCTTTTTGGTTTTCTCTGATGTTTTTTTTGGCAGGTTGGGACTTGTTCCAACCATCAAGGTGATTTGCCGATCCGTGTCACTAGAGTTCTGGCCTAATGCACATCATTTCTGTTTACTTCTTTCACAGAAACATTGGTAGAAGCAATACAAGAAAATTCTGTAAATGTTGGTCTTTTGTTTCTAGGTCCTCATTCATTATTAAATCAACGTTCCTTTGCACTTTTTTGATATCTTTCTCGTGCATACAGGAGAGAGCAAATGAGATTTACAAGAAGATAGAAGACTTAAAATCCATCAGAGGAAGAAATCAGGATGCTATCTTAGCTGCTTGTCTTTACATTGCCTGCCGTCAAGAGGATAAGCCCAGAACAGTCAAAGGTGTGTGGGGTTTTTGGTCTTTGATCTACTGGCACATTCAGTTCTCACTTGAAAGAAAATGTAATTTCAGAGATATGTTCAGTAGCGAATGGTGCATCTAAAAAGGAGATTGGACGAGCCAAAGAATTTATTGTCAAGCAGCTGGAAGAAGAAATGGGAAAGTCCATGGAAATGGGCACCATACATGCTGGAGATTTCCTGGTGAGCTCCTTTATGGTTGTATTTTACACATCTCTCTCTCTCTCAATCTGTCCCTGGCTGGAAAAAGGAATCTCTGCCCTTATACAAACTGGCCCACTCAGGTCAGAAACTGAGCCCTTTGTTTGACAAGGTTGATCTCATAATGCTGTGAATGTCATGATAGAAGTGTATGGAGCAAAAAGGGTCACAGTCACAGACAACATGTGATCAACCAATAGTGGAGTCATTTGAATTGTAAATCAACAATGATTAGTACAGCCTAGTTGTCCCTTGAATGAAACATTAGGCTAGCGATTGTGCGACTTGAACAGGCAAACAATACAATATAAATGAAGCTTTGGTCCAACCACCAAAATGACTGACTTGAGCCCTATGATAGTCTTGATGAGCATATTTTTTCTTTACTTTTTTTCTGGCAGAGGAGATTTTGCTCACATCTTGGTATGGGCAATCAGTCAATCAAGGCTGCAACAGAGTGTGTCAAAAAGTCAGAGGAGCTGGATGTTCGGTAATCAATGATAGTCACGTTTGTTTGTGGTCCTCTCTTCTTTCTTTCACCTGCTCATTTCTCTCCAACCCCATCATCTTAAGAAAAGAAATGAACAATAAAGGAAATATTTCCCTTATTCATACATTGGCATGTTTGATTGCATATTGAGTTCATATAGGCAAGTGTACGCATATTCATATGTGCATTTGTGCATTGGCATATACATGCATTTGTGATGCATATCATCACACATATTGATGGAACATGCATTTAGATCTGTATATCCTAGTATACGTGTATGTATATGATGTGAACAGTTTGTGATTATAATTCACATTTACATAAATGCACAAACCCTTATGCATGCGTTTAAATATTTATGTATCTCCATAAATACATAAATTTTGTATATGTTTTTACGTATTTCATATGTTCAAATATCTCTATTTGTAATCATGCATGGACTACTAATCAATCAAATGATGCTTGACTAGAGGGTGCTGGGCACATGCAGATGTATCTACACCATATTCATAAGCTCCATGCATGATGCAATGCTCTCATTTATTTCATTCACATTCCATTAACATACAATATATATGTCCACATATCTTTAGCATTTACATGCTCGCTGTCAGGAACTCACCTTAAATGCCACGTGCATCTTCATAATTTACTGTAAACATAAATTTTTGGACTGTGGTGCTTCCAAAAGGTCGAATAATGTCCAGTATACTTATTGTGTCCTTGCAGGAGAAGTCCAATATCTATTGCAGCAGCAGCTATCTATATGATATCGCAGTTATCAAACGACAAAAAGGCATTGAAAGGTTTTGTTTGTTTGTTTTATGTTTGCACGTATTTGACATAAGCAGTTAACATATACTTAGGTCTGTTAAAGTCATTGCTGAAAGTGCTTATTTAGTGTCTACTTATTCGCTTCTTCAGATATATCTCGTGTCACAGGAGTTGCAGAAGGTACTATTAGAAACTCCTACAAGGACTTGTATCCTCATGCAGCTAAAATAGTGCCAGATTGGTTTGCAAAAGAAGAGGATCTACGAAACCTGTGTGCCCCTTAAGTGGAGATAGTCTGCACTTACGACCTCATAGATGTAGGGTTTTCATGGTGAGCGCTCAAGTGTGTTCTTGCTCATACCATCTATAGATATGATTCTCATATGTTGCTGAAAAATATGACCCTTACGTTGTCTTCTTCATGCTTTATCTTGTTGGTCACTCTGTCTAGTTGACCATGCTCTTAGCTCCTAAGGGTGAATGGAATCAAAATTTTGTTTGTACCTTCTATGATTGTTGTACAATGTTTATTACTCTGCAGCTCTCTGAATAGGACAATGGATTGAGAATTTGTTCTATACATGCAGGTCTATATTATGTGTATGCGCTTTTCAGATGTTTTTTTAGGGAATGTACCTCCACAAGGAACATCACCTAGTTATGCAGTACTCGGCTAGGTGAGATCCTCTCCACAAATACTCACCTATCCAATCAATTACTCAGGTAGATAGCCTTATATCTGGCACTTCTGTCTCGTGTCTCATTGGGTTTGAACACATGATCTCAGAGGTATAGAGTTAAGGCACAATTGCTAAGCTGTTTGTCCTCAACATGTAAACACATGTAGATGTAGATAGATAATGATGATGGATAATGCATGCATGCATGCTAATGTAGGTGTGTGTGCATGTACATGGTCTATGCATGTTCATATGCACCCACATGTACGTATGTGTACCCACATGCACATGCATGCATGCTTACATGCATGCCTACATGCATGCGTGTGGATCCATGTGTGTGTGCATGTGCATAAGGGTATACATGTATATGTATGCGCAAACAATGCACATTTTCATGTATGTATTTATGTGTGTGTGTGTTACTTGTGTGCACTTCACATGTTTGCATGCATGTATGTGTTTGTATACAGTAACTTTCTAGATGATGTTTCCTTGTATTGGTCTATGACACAACATCAGGAAGATTATGTACATAGCGTCTGTATTGATTCTTGAGATGGTCCACTCGATGGAAATTACAAAGTTTATTAAACTTGATGGACAAAGTATCCATGAACATAATAACTCCATAGAAAATAACTGCATTCTTGGTTTATCAAACGAGTCTAAACATCAAAACTTGGAACTGATTCGTGATCTAAATAGCATAAACGTCATAACAATTTTACAAACCAAGGGTAAGCTTATATTTAGAGATCCTTGTAAAACAATCAAACATTCCTTCCACATTTCAAACATTTCAAACAATCAAACATTGTCTTTAACACTGTTTTTAGGAAGGGATGCTTGGTTTGAATGCTCTTTACTATTTCTTCACAAAAAACGTGATTTCTTAATGGAGTATGTTGCTTCCAAACATATCTAATGTGATTCATCCAACTGTAAGATTTATGAAGATCCACGAACGGTAAGATGTAATGCAAGGTAGAAGTTTGCTTTTTTTTCTATGTTTGTCCATGAATCACATTAGAAGAAAAGTTTCCTGTCATAGGTGACAATCTAATCTTCATGTCTAGCAGTGAAATCAGCAATAAGGGAGTAATCAAAATGAATGAAACATTCCATCGATCATAAACAGTAACCAGATCTGTGGCTCTATTGTATTTGTCTCACGTCAAGACAAGGTGGAACGGTACGTTAGGTTTGGTACGTACGGTTCGAGATCCGAACGGAACCTTGAGGTATGGTACGTTCGGTACGTGGTTCTATATATATATATATATATATATATATATATATATATATATATATATATTATACTAACTTAGTACTTAGTACTTAGTATTTGGTGTACATTGTATATTCACTTATTGGCATATTACAAAATGACATGAATCATGATATGAGGATTTGGAATCGAGATTAATCAGAGTGAAGTTCAAACGAAGTCCAGACATTATTCAATAATTCCAGATTCATAAATGATAGAAATATATAGAAATCATACACTGGATATTCAAGAATCAAGTTATTTAAAGACTTTAATACTCACACTGAACACGTACCGTACGGTACTGTACGTACCGTACGTACCGTACGAACCGTACATTCTGCAAGGCGTTCCAAACGCGTTTTGATCCTACTATGCGTCAAGAAGCCATGTTCCATGTGCATCTTAATATTGAGCTGAAATAGAGACTTAAAAAAAAAAAAAAGAAAAATCAAGTATTGAATCCACTTAATGAAATAGGTGGGTGACAAAGGTGTAATTCAATAAGAATGTTGGAGAAACAAAGAATTCTCCTTTTATTCTTGCTAGTCATACTATCTTAAATCGGAAGAGAAAGATTTTCATGGTAACTACTGTAGAGTAGTTACACTTGGCATTCACATTAAATAACCATTCTTGATGAAATGTTTGTTCACACACCAATTTCCCATTATCCATAACATGACTGTAATAACTTTTGAAAGGTTTTTACATAGTAGTATGCCTTCGAGCAAGGAAATATAGTTTTCCAATTTCAGGATGGTCTTAGGTAGAGCTATATGAATCCATGAACGTGGAACAGCAAAGTGGGCTTAATTTTTTCTTATAAATAGTCTTCAAACAAGCAATAAAGGGCACAACGCTTGCTTCAGTCCACTCAATTAGAAGTAAGGCTATAGAAGAATCATCCACATGCTTGCTTCAATCCATACAATTAGAAGAATATGAAGGGCTTCTATAGCATGATAACATTCTAGTTTGCAAGTTAAGCCACATCAATGGCTGATATGCCTCTCAAAATATTATCATGTATGGATCTATACTTTTTTCCACCCAAAGGACTTGAATCTAATTAAGAAAAGACAAGGTACAACAAAGTTAAGAGGAGACATTAAGTCAACAAAGCTAGCATCCCCATCCCATTTCTTTTTTAGCCTATCTCTTTGGATTGCAAAATCCTTGAGCCATCTAAAAAGGGGGATCTCTTTTGTAATTCTTAATTCTTTTTCCTAGCTAGATAAGGGTCTCTCAATGGACAACTCCTTGGGAGAGTTAGCAAAGTTGATAATGCATCTCTTTCTAGATCTTTCACAAACCTTTCACTTGGTATCATTGAGAGAGCCATAGAGCATCCTCTCCCTTCACCTAAGATAGTTCATTGTTACGGGATTTCGCTTTTCACCTCTAGAATTTTGTGTAGAGTGCCATACCAATGCCCTCTTCTTAGAGGCATTGTTACACCAAGGAGGCTTTGTCCAAATACTTGTGTAGAATGTCCCAACAGAGAATCAACTTCCTTGTCTTGATCAAAGGACGCTAGACAGACTAGGAAATATCTTCAATGTTGTTGATATTCCTCCATTGATGATCTCTCACATAGGGCACGCTTATGCTTTGGGGTAATCTCTTGTCCTCTTCATCTCAATCCTCAATTCTTCTTTTGACCAAGCACTAGCCTTCATAATCTAATATGAGGTTATTTATATCTTGTAGTCTAATCCAATGGTTGTTTCCGTAGTTATAAATCCACTTCCAATGGAGGAAACCTTTGGATTGGGTCTGCTAACTCTAGACATATCCTCTTTTTTGATGGGTGATATGTTAGTAATGGGAAACCAAATGCAATCATTTTATTGTATATTAGCTACCCACTTCCAATCAACATTAACATGAAATATTGTTTCACATTTTCCTAGCTTTCCACAATGAGGTTATAAGGTTCAATTTCTTAGGAACTACTCTCATGGGAGAAAAGAACACAGTCGACATGTCATGTTCTTTCTTGATGGGGACGTCAATCAATGAGAGATGTTGTTTGTTAATATATAGTAGTTGGACCCAGAACTCTTTTTGGACCCAAAACTCTTGCTTTTAGTTCATCCACCATAGGAATCATGCTAAGGATCCCTAAGCCATCTAATCCTTTAGGAGGCAATAGATGTCCCATTTGATGTTCACAATCATCTTATTAGGATCCTCAGTCTACAAAAAATTCCTACGTATAGCCACTAGTTTTTGAAGCTCTTTGCCAGAAGGCCTCCAACAAGAGAGGAACTAGATGGTGGAGAGGATGAGGAAAGTGTCAATCACCATAGCTTTGCTAACTATTGAGTTGCAAGTTCTTCTAGCATTGCAAATTGGTGTCAAGATTAGCAAGCAACTAATCCCATCTTTAGGCCATGGAGACCTTGAATTCCATCGTGATCCCAAGCAATTTGAATATTTGCCTCAAACCAAGCTCTTGGAACAGTGATCAAGATTATTAGGGAGGAGGTTGATTGAGGGTCTTCTTGCAAGCTTCTTGTGGTTGATTTTGGATTTGGGTGTGGTGCAAAATCTTTCTAGGGAGGTCCTACCTTTGATAAAGACCATTCTAGTATAGGGAATGCATATACTCATGGGAGCTTGCATGTGGTTAACTAAAACTTTTTTTTTTTTTTTTGGAATAATGCTACCTATCATTAGATTCACATGCAAAATATTTTTGGAGATTTAAACAGTAACACCTTGTTTAATGTCGAAGGGCATATTAAGTTTATTTCACATTTCATTGCAAATCCACAAAAAATTCTCTTCTATTTAATTTTAGTAAAATTGTGTGCTTATTTAGGGGAATATGTTGTGTACTTGTTATCCTTTGAATATCATTCAAATCCCTATACATGGCTCATTGGTACTAAAATTGACAAATTGTTGATAGATAGAGTAACAAATTATGTCCCAAATACCACTTTAACATTTGTAATGCATTTGTGATGAATCATGAATACCAAAAATCCAATATTCACCACCTTGCAAAGACGTTGACATAGAATTCTTGTTATCATTAAGTTGCTGAAATAATTTTTATAAGAATAGTTGACATCTTGATAATTCAATGTCGTTAGAATTGAGTCTCTAAATAGAAAAGTACTTGGTCTATGTAAATGGAGAATCTACATAACGTTTACTACTCTTTATATTCTTTATCGCAAACAGCTTACACTCTACAATACCCCAAATTAGTTCTAATTTAGTAACAAATACATCTACCATAATAGCACATCATCTTTTACACACCTTCCATAAAGAATGCCTATTGCATAAGAGCTGAACATGGTCAATATTTAACTTTCTCAAGTAAGCTAATTACTCCTTAATTAAGGTAGCCTTATAATTGGATTGATAAACATAAAAGGATTTTCTACTATATACAAATTACTTTTTAAAAGAATTTCTACTATGTACATATTACTATATATATATATATATATATATATAGACACACACACACACACACACAAACAAACAAACAAACAAACAAACAAACAAACATACATACATACATACATACATACATACATACATACATACATACATACATACATACATACATACATACATACATACATACATACATACATACATACATACATACATACATACACACATACATGCATACATGCATACATGCATGCATGCATGCATACATACATACATACATACATACATACATACATACATACATACATACATACATACGTACGTACGTACGTACGTACATACGTACGTACGTACATACATACATACATACATACATACATACATACATACATACATACATACATACATACATACATAATTCATGATTCACAACGTGGTCGAAATTGTACCATAGTATAAGGACATACACATCCCAAAGAAATAGTAGTTGATTTATATAATTACAACAAATGCAATGGTGTAATAGCTAGTCATAGATGAAATAGACACACCAAGGATGCACAAGCTTGTACATATCAAGAAATAATGTGAAATTGAGAAATGCTATGAATTTATTAGAATACGATCTATTGCACTTATATTACAAATTTGAAGCTAGCCATATGATAATCATGAAGTATCAATCAATGAATAGGAGTTCAATAACTTATAATTGAGTTCCAATAAATATGAGCATAAATATTAAGAGGTTGTAACCTTCATTTTTTTCATCGATAACTACATTGCTATAACAATATTAATAATCACATAATGACAACAAAGAGCATTAGGTTTAAGTATTTCCTACTTAAACATAAAGAACAAAATTATTGATCGATTATATTGATACATACATATCTATTCCTAGCACTTTAACCAATGTTTAAAAAGATGTAGGAGGTTAAGTGACTTGTGATTTTTTGATGGCATGATTGTTTTTGGGGTTCCCAAATAAAGGCTTGGGGATGATATGTATTTCTTGTTATGAAACTTTTAGTGCATTGATTATGTAGAATTCTAATGGTATTACATTTTCTTCATGGTGTTACTCTTATCATAGGGTCCTATGATTTGTAGGGTTTTCCATTTACAAATTCATTAGAGGTTCGTGTGTGAACGAAAGTCCATCAAGTAGGTAAAATTTCTCGAAGAGGTAGCACCTACCACCATTTACGATAGGGGGATTGTGTGGAGAATGTCTCATGGCTTTTTGAAGACGTCGCTTTTGTACTGTGTCTAAAACTATTTTTGAAAAACCGCACTTGTAGGCGGGCTAATTAGTTGTTTAGTTGATGATTTTCACCCACCACCTGTAAAGCTATAAAGACTAGTTGTGCATTCATGTTTGGTTGGAATTCAATACCAAAACCACACTTTTTTTAACCTATTTATGCATAATAGTTTTTTCTTTCTAATTGTAGTGTATCAAGCAATATGAACTCGCAATTATGATCTAATTTCACAAACGTGATTCATTTTTTCATGTGAACATTTGTCAGCGACTCGAAAGAATCGACGTGTCAAATATGTAGTGCAACTTGCTTGTGCTTTTGATTTGTTAATTGTTGATGCAATTACTCCAAGCCTAAATGCTTGGCCATTTATCCTGAAGTTCATATGAGCATTCATGTATTAGGACATGAATGATTTCTTGTAAAAGAGTGTTTTTTACTCCTTGTAAAAGTGCATACATGGAATCACTTCAATGATGAGTACTTAGGAGAATCTTTCCACGAATTATTTGGTGAGGATTCATGGAAAATCAAAACCTAAAACCTTCGAATACTTTTTTGTAAAGATTTGAATTCAAATATGAATCTTGGCTCCAACAAAAGGCTATAAAAAGGAGGACTACCTAGTCGTGTGAATGCAGTCAGATATAATAGAGATCCCAGAGGGATTTCATATGGATATTGATCTCACACTATAGCTATACCATTCCCCTCACATTGTGCAATCAATCATTGCCAATGTCAATGTAATTTATGTGCATTAGTACATATAGTTTTCTTATATCTCATATCTTCTACTCTGTCATGTACCACTCAGAACACTGAGCTTCTTTGATCTGTTTCTCAGTGTGTACATCATTTTCAGTGATTCACGTTGGCATCAATTTATTAGACTGTCTATTTTCTTGTTACAAAGTTTCATTTTAATTAGCTCATTCATTCTTGAGTTATGAGCAAAACATTGCTCATTGGTTTGCATACTGTGAGTACCCAAAAATGTCGAGATGCATTTGTGATTTGCTAAGCATCATTCTCTGAGAATACTTTATCATTTCAAGTGTAATAACTTGCAAAAGTTGGTTACCCAAGTGAACTAGATATGGCCAAAATGATTTTTCTCACTTGTTAGCAAAGAAAGAAAACTGTCCATTTCTTAGAGTAGGTGTAGTGACCAAAACAACAAGGTTTTGGTTCACAATGAAACATCAACTTATCTGTTTTGATCTAATGATTTGAGGATCATCGTCCAAAGTACTTGGGTAATTATTTGTGCTTCTTGGAAAGCTCAAGAGGTCTACTTTGCACTCTGTAAAATGGGAGATGGATTTCCATCATTATTGACAAATTGGACAGGGGCAATTATCCAGCTTCCTCCTTAATGATGAAGGCTTACCTCCAAGCAAGAAGCTTGTATGGATACATATTTGGAGATGAAGAAATGCCAGCCTTTAGAAGCAAAAACCAACCTACAAGGGAAGAGCAAGAGAGACTAGCTGCATGGTGTGCAAAGGATGCGCTAGCTAGGTCTTACATACTCAATTCAATATCTGATTTTTTTGTTACCTCATATTAGGAATTGTAAGACTTCCCGAGATACTTGGGAAGTAATATCTTCATACTTCTCATCAAATACAAGGGCTAGAAAGAACCAACTTTGGATGGAGTTTACAACCTTGAAGAAGCAACCAAAGCAAAGTGTAGCTGACTATGTGACCAAGATGAAGGATGTAGCTAATCAACTTGGGAGTATCGGAGAAGAAATAGAAGAGGAGCAGATAATAAGGCATACCACAAATGGCATCAAGGCTGATGAAAAATGGGAGTCTTTTACCACAACAATGGACCTATATATGGACATGTAGATACTTGACCTCAATACAGTGATGGGGCAACTCTTCACACATGAGACAAAGCTCAACAAAAATGGAGACACTTCTAGAGGTAATCAATCTTTTGCCCTTTACAGAGATAAGAATAAGATTAAAGATAAAGGCAAAGGTAAGAAGAGTGAAGAAGATGTAAGTAACTCTCAAGTGAATTTCACAGGCAAAGGAAGAGGTACTAGAGGAAGGGGCAGAGGAGGAGAGCAAGGAAGGGGGAGATCATACAATTCTTCACCTTGCAACATTTGTGGCTTGACCAATCATACCACAGATGAGTGCTTTAGAAAGACAAAAAATTAAAGAGGAAGAGGCGTCCACAAAGGAGGCTATGGACAATTAAGAGGCAGATTCAATAATGGAGGAAAACAACTACCATCAGAATTACAACCAAGGCTACAACAACTATCAAGGAGGCTTCAGAGGAAGGAGAGACTACAACAACTATACAGATGATCTATAGGATTCCCTATTACTCATGAATATGACAACCAAGCAAGGTAAAGATGATGAGTACCTATTCTATATTGATTCTGGTTGCTCCAATCATGTAGTGGACAATGTAGCATTATTGTGTGATCTTGAAGAACCCAAAGGAAAGCATGAAGTTCAGACATGTGATGACACTAGGCACTCAATAAAGAAGATTGGAAATGTTAAAGCATCTAATGGTAACATGAATCTTCTAAGCATGGTATTATATGTGCCAACAATAACCAATAATCTAATTAGTGTTGGAGAGACTATTGAGAAGGGTTTATAGGTTAGATTCACAAGGCATGGAGCATATGTGGAGGAACCTCAACAAGGCTTCAAGAGGATTGCAAAAGGTGATAAATCTGGTAGACTTTTTACCTTTGAAGTTGAAGATACAAGAAATATTGCTCTCTTCAATTATAAGGACCAAACCCTATCTGAATTGGAGATATGGCATAAGAGACTAGGACATATAGGTGAAAGGACATTAGAGCAAATATGCAAGAATCAGAGTGTACTTGGCCAAATGTGTCCAAGCAACACACGATTTACAAATGTGGAGCATGCCAATTTGGCAAGTCACATAGGCAACCATTCAACAAAAGAGGATACATGTATGAAGACTACTTGGAGCTTGTACACACAGATGTGTGGGGTCCTAGCAGAGAGTCATCAATTTCAGGATCAAGCTATTATGTTTCATTCATAAATAACTATAGTAGGTGGACAATAATTTATTTTATGAAGCATAAAGATGAAGTCTTCACTTGTTTCAAGAAGCATTTGGCATTGTTTGAGAATCAAAGAGGTAGAAGTTTGAAAAGGCTTAGATCTAATGGAGGTGGTGAGTATTTCTCACATGAGTTTGAATCCTTACAAGAGAGAGGCATAAAGAGAGAGATTACAACAAGGTACACTCTTGAACAGAATGGGGTGGCAGAGAGAAGAAGTAGATTGATAGAAGAGGTTGCAAGATCAATTTTGAATGAGAAAAAACTCCCTAATTATCCATGGGAAGAGGCTATTTCCACAGCCACTTACCTAATCAATAGACTTCTATCCAAGTCTCTGGATGGGATGACACCTTATGAGGCATAGAATGGCAAGAGACCTTCTTTAGATCATTGTAAGATCTTTGGGTGCATTGCTTATGCACACATACCCTCACAGATTAGAGGAAAGCTTGATCTAAAAGCAGAAAGATGCATATTTATTGGCTATGATCAGAATAAAAAAGGATATAGGTTATATAATCCCACTAAAAAAGTATTTACAGTTAGTAGGTATGTGGTATTTGATGAAAATAACTCTTGGTTTGAGGATGATTGCAGGAAAATAAAGCTAGCCTATGATTTGGAGAATGATTTTCCAAATCTAACCAAAGAAGAACCACTTACATCAGAGAATGTCAACTCAAAAGATGAAGAATAGATTGACTTCAAAGTTTGGAAGTCCAAGGGCAAAATAGATTTCAAACAATTGGAAGACATTCTAGAGTCATCCAATCAAGCACTTAGAAGATCTCAAAGAGAAAGCAAGAAACCTATAAGGTATGGCTATGGCACATCACTAGTCACCAAGCATTCTATATACATGACTAAAGATTCTATGTCAGAGAATCTTCTTCATTTGAAGAACGCTATGCAAGAGGAAATTGAAGCACTTCAAGAGAATAGCACTTGGGATTTGGTTCCCAAAAAACCATTCATGAAGGTAATAGGATCCTGGTGGTTTTACAAAGTGAAGAGGAATTTAGATGGCATAATAAATAGGTATAAAGCAAGGCTAGTAGCAAAGGTATTTGCTCAAACCCATGGAGTGGATTATGAGGAGATCTTATCACTTGTGGCCAAGATGCCAACTATCAAAGTTTTAGTAAGTATTGCTGCTTCAAAGAGTTGGAACTTCTACCAATTAGATGTTAAAAATGAATTCCTTAATGGGTGGATCTATGAAGAGGTCTATATGGTTCAACCACTCGGATATGAAGACAAAGACAAACCTGATTATGCATGTAAAACAAGCTCCTAGAGCTTGGAACCATAGGCTTGTCACATACATGCAAGACCAAGGTTTTGTTGCAAGCAAGGCAGATTCTTCATTGTTCATTAAGCAGACTAATTTAGAGGTTATTTATCTATGGGTTTATGTGGATAATATCATTATTACAGGGGATGGTGCTAACGGCATCAAGAAGATTAAAACCCAGATGAAGGACGAGTTCAAGATCAATGATCTTGGATTACTTATATACTTGGTTTAGAAATTGTTTATATAGATTCTAGTGTTTTCATTACTCAGAGAAAGTACATCCATGATGGGCTAGTTAAGTTCAAAATGGAAAATGCAAAAGTTGCAGGTACACCCATGGACTTGAACCACAAGCTCAATGCTCATGGAGAGCTGTTTGAAGACATTATAGGTTATCAATGGCTTGTTGGGCGTCTCAATTATGCAACCCTTACAAGAGTGGATATATGCTATGGGTTGAGTACATTGAGTCAATTCATGCATACACCAAGAAAAATTCATTTGGAAGTTGCCAAAAGGATCTTAAAATACTTAAAGGGTACCATAAATGAAGGACTATTTTATCCATTCACATCTGACTTGGAAATCAAGCTATACTCTGATGCAGATTGGGCTAGCTCAAAAGATGATAGGAGGAGCACTTCTGGCTACCTATCTTTTGTAGGGTCTAAGTTGATTTCATGGTCATCAAAGAAACAACCAATTGTGTCATTGTCATCAACTAAAGCTAAATATAGGGGCCTAGCAAATGCAACACAAGAGGCAATGTAGTTAAAGCTACTCTACTCAGACTTGGGGCTACATACATACACACCAATGATTTTTGGAGATAATACTAGCTCACTACATTTGGCTATTAATCCTGTGTCTCATGCAAGGACTAAGCATATTGAAGTCCATTATCATTATGTGAGAGAGAATCTACTTAGCAAAGACATACAATTGTCCTATGTATCAACAAACTTGCAATGTGTAGATATGCTAACCAAATCTTTGGATGGACCCAAATTGAACACATTCAAGATAATGATTGGATTGCACGAAATTAAATAGAGTTGAAGCTCAAGCATGTTCGGCTTGAGGGGAGCTGTTGATGCAATTACTCCAAGCCTAAATGCTTGACCACTTATTCCAAAGTTCATATGAGCATTCATGTATTAGCACATGAATGATCTCTTGTAAAAGAGTAATTTTTACTCCTTGTAAAAGTAGATACATGGAACCACTTCAATCACGAGTACTTAGGAGAATCTTTCCACAAATTATTTGGTGAGGATTCATGGCAAATCAAATCCTAAAACCTTGGAACACTTCTAGGTAAAGATTTGAATTCAAATATGAATCTTGGCTCCAACAAAAGGCTATAAAAAGGAGGACTACCTAGTCGCGTGAATTCAATTAGATATAGTAGAGATTTTAGAGGGATTTCATATGGATATTGAGCTCACACTATAGCTCTACCATTCCCCTCACATTGTGCAATCAATCATTGCCAATGTTAATGTAATTTATGTGCATTAATACATATAGTTTTCTCATATCTCATATCTTCTACTTTGTCATGTACCACTCAGAACAATGAGATTCTCTAATATGTTTCTTAGCTTGTACTTGATCATCTTCAGTGATTTAAGTTGGTACATATTTCTTGCTACAAAGTTTCATTTTAATTGGCTCAGTCATTCTCGAGTTATGAGCAAAACATTGCTCATTGGTTTGCATATTTTCAGTACCCGAAAATGTCAGGATGCATCTTTGATTTGCTAAGCATCATTCTCTGATCATACGTTACCATTTCAAGTGAAATAACTTGCAAAAGCTAGCTACCCAAGTTAATTAGATATACCCAAAATGATTTTGCTCAATTGTTAGTAGAGGAAGAGAACTGTCCATTTCTCTGAGTAGGTGTAGTGACCAAAATAGCAAGGTTTTTGTTCACAATGAAACATCAACTGATCTGTTTTGATCCAATGATTTGAGGATCATCGTCCAAAGTACGTGGGTGATTATTTGTGCTTCTTGGAAAGTTCAAGAGGTCTACTTTGCACTTTCCAACTCAGTTTTGGCTGGTGTGAAGCAAGAAAATTGGAGCACCATCTCATCTCTGGAAGGTGTCCACCATCTCGACCAACAATAATTACCACCTATCATTCTATTTGAAATGGCATATATACAGGAGGAGCATAACTGAATGGAGGCTTTACAGATGCTTATGAAGCCATTTCCTTCAAGTTTTTGTCTTCTATGTAATTATGTTTAGTCTCCTTAATTAAATCTACGGCAATACTTTGGGCTTTTGCAAATTTTAGTGATGGTTTTATAATTTGATTCGATGACTTAACGTTTTGATTTGATGGTTTACTGTTTGATTTGATGCTTATCTGAATCAAGGAAACTTATGTATAGAAAGTTAAGTCACTATAGACTCTAAGTATGTTTGCTATAAGGCACTGTCCATGAATATTTTCTTATTTGTTAACTTGTGCAAATTGATTTCTAAGTAAGGATAATAGATATTCTTAGTGGTCCAAAGCTTGGGTAATAGTCTAGTTGTCTCAGAACGTGGCTATTTTGCAAGATATGCCATGTTTTGATGATGCTTGTTTGGCCTTGCAAGATCTTCCTATAAAAAGAATGGGTAGAATTGCTAATATAATGCACCACACAATAGGTTCTCGCTGCGATTGTGGACGTCACTAAAGGGAAGCTTGGAATGGTTTAATGCTAGGATTACATTCTTTGCTTCTCCAAGAATGCATTAACACATCACATTTGTGGTTCCTTATGAAAGCTAGATGTAAATGATCAGGCCTTGATATCAATTGCTTATAGAAGTAGACATAGGTCCATCATAAAACGCAAGATACTCCATAGTCTAGATGTAACTCATGCAGATCATTGATTGGTCTACTTGATTTCTGTGATAGGTTGCATGATATATGCTCTTGTGCTATTCTATTGTGTCTAATGTTGATTCCTACCATTATATACCTAGTACCCTTTTTTTGTGAACTAACTGAGGTTTTCCTTGGAAGGTGCAAATTAGTTCCTTAAATGCAACATTTTGCATTTTTCAAGAAGTTTTGATACATTAACTATTGTGCTTCTTAAGTTGTAATGGAAATAGCCCACTAATTCAATGAAATCTGTCACATAATGACTTGCTTTCTCCTCACAAAGGGTAGAAAATTATGGAGATTATCTTATAGTTGTTGAGGATCCTATGTGCTTGGATTAATGGTTCTCTATTAACTACATGTGCCTACTAGTTTTGCTTTATGAGTTTTTTGGATTGCAAATCATAGTCATCTGATTTTGGGGCTATGAATTCTTGACCTGCTAGCAAAAGGCTCCTCTGATTTCTTTCTATTGAAGGTTAGCTAATTTTTTGAGATCATTAGTAGGTTCCACGAATCTCCTTTGGGTATAGGGAATTTTCTAATCTAAGTACTAACCATAGTGGTTGTGGGATTCAGGATATAGTGATCCCAAAGGCTTACCGTACATGTTATAAAGGATGAGCTCCTTTTTTATAGATTTAGAATTTCATATGAGGATGAA